>CM066984.1:110093190-110303250 GCA_033977485.1 Hydrangea macrophylla | reverse complement strand
TAGTTTGTTTATTCGCTCTGTGTTTAGGCTTCAACAGGTCCATTCTTGGTTGTATGGCTACTAGCAATTTCCTCAATCCTCATGTTATTTGTGGTGCTATTAATTACATACACTTTGTTATTTAGATTCGAGTGAAGAGTTTGTATTAGGACAATTATGGAATTATTTTCTGAGGATGATCTTGCTTTCGATCTTGAGTGCTTCCATATTTTTATGCTATATTTGATCTTCCATATTTGGGTCATATTTAGATTTCATTTAGATCTGCGTTGTTCATGTTATATTCTTTTGATGTGTAAGTACTCAAAAAGATTAGGGGAAAATACCTTTTACCCCCTGTGGTTACACTCATTTTCTCATAATCCCCCTGTGGTTCATTTTGTAACACTTAATCCCCCTGTACTACGGACTGAAGTGAGACTGTTAACTTTTCTAACGGTAGTCCCACTTCAGTCATTAGTACAGGGGGTTAAGTGTTACAAAAATGAACCACATGGGGGTTATGAGAACATGGGTGTAACCATAGGGGGGTAAAAGGTATTTTTCCCTAAAGAATATGTATAGGGGCTTGGGGGTATTAACGTCATTTCTTTTTTTTTCCGTTAGAAAAGTAAACAGTCTCACTTTAGTCCGTAGTACAGGGGGGTTAAGTGTTACAAAATGAATCACAGGGGGTTATGAGAAATTTGGTGTAACCACAGGGGAGTAAAAGATATTTTCCCCAAAAGATTATTTGTAATGAAATTTTTAAAAGATTTTTATATGCGCTTTAGTAACTGCTTCCATTGTGTGTGTTTTTTTTTCACCCGTGGCCCTCGGGCACGGGCAATTACTAGTATACATATATACAAAGATTCTCTAAAGAGGGCCAACTCTCTTTATTAAAGAGAGGACCTTTGTTTTGACCGTCAGATTGTGTTGAAAAACTGTAAAATGACAAAACTGCCATTAATAAAAACACAATCCGACGGTTAAAACAGAAATCCTCTCTTTATTAAAGAAAGGGCGCCCTCTTTAGAGCCTGACTGTACATATATATTAATGACAAAAATTAGTTACACTTCTAGTATGAAGTACAAATGTAAAAATATTTAAAAATTAAATTTAGAAAATATTTACATTATTATTTTTGAAATTTGACATATATGCAAGTATGTGGTAGGACTGTCAAATTTGAGAATCTAATTTGGAAACTATTCCATTACTGTGCAAGTATTGCTTATAACTGGTATGTGCTTGGTCATGAAAAGAAGCATGAACATTGTCTCTACTACTTGCAACCATGTAAGTGTTTTTGTAACAACTTATATTTCATTTCATTATTAATTTTAGTATGTCCATATTTAATTTGTATTTTCATATTTAATTTGTGTTTACTGCTTTGATTTAATTACAATTCTTACGTTCTAAATTTTATTCATTGATTTGTTTCAAGTTAAAATTCTTATTTGGGGTCAAACCATAATTTTCACAAATATAGAAAATTCTTTCTATAGATTTGAAAATTGTATCTATACTTTTTGTTCAACTAGGAATTTAATTCCTACGCTATTATGATTTTCTGTATTTTTTTTTTCCATATATTGTAAAATACCAGTTTTATTTTAAACTGCGTTTATACCGCGTCTTGGGTGTGGGAGCACGTGAGCTCAACCACACCGTGTGAATCCTGTGAGTTGCTTGGACTCCAAAACTTTTTAGCAGTATAAATATATGTATATAGCTCTCAATCTCTCACAGTTTCTAAAACTCTCTCAATTTCTCTCTTACTCTCTCTAATCTCTCATGCTTTTAAGAACACACACACACAATTAAAGATTCATATTTATAGATATACATACATAGTTATATACACTGTTATATATATATATATATCAAGATCAACAGAGAGGAAGCTTCAAATCCTCCATAGCCAAAGCTTGATTTGGGTTACTTAATTCTTATATCTTTCTCAACACACACTTCATCTTCTACCTCAGTGAGTATTTTAAACTCACTCTTAAATGTAATTCATACTTAGTTACTGCTTGGGTGTATGTGATTGATAATCTCCATTGATGATCATACGTTTGAAGTTTCATAGCTTGAAATCAAGAATTTTCAAACTCAACCAAAATTCGTTTTCTTAGATAATTATGAAAGATTATGCATCATATATGTCATATTTAAAGTTTTAAAGCTTAATTTATCCATAGGAGAAAGTATATTAGAAATTAAGTTTTGACAACTTTTAATTTTTCATAAAATTTGAGAGTTATGGTTTGAATTATTTTAAATTGATTATATATTCTTAATCCTTGTTGAAAAACAAAGAATTTCATATATGACATGCCATATTTGCTTCCGGATTTGAAAATGGGTCAAAAGGACCCCTTAAAACTGAAACAGAGCAGTTCTGACGAAAAAGATGAAGACTCTGCAAAAACTCGTGCGCGCGAGCAACCCTCGCGCGAGTGGCCCGCGCACGCGAGCTGTGTGAATTTCGGCAGTTAGAAAAGTTTTTATAAATAAAATGAAAAATGGGCATATCGCGAGAGCGGCCCGCGCGAGCGACCTTCGCGCGAGCGACCCGCGCGCGTGACTTCTGGCAGTTTCTAATTTTTGCTTGTTTTGTGTTAAGGAACTATTTGGGTAGTATTTTATGAACTGTTAAAGCTCCGTTTGGAAAATTTACTTAATCAGAATCCTATCTGGGTATATTTGGATGATTAAAACGTTGTATTACGACTTATCAATCTCCGTATGTACGTCGTTTATATAATTCAATGAATTGCCTCATGTTTTAAAGTTTCATGACATACATGTGGAGTCAGTTGTACATACATGGTGAGTGTGAATGTTGGTCAGTATGGAAAAGAGTAATGGTCAGTGTGGCATAGTGAGTGCGGTTGAGATTGTGTTGTGGACACTCCCTGGTAAGTGAGTATCAAAGTGTGTTGTGATTGAGATTGCGGCGAGGGTGTCTTTAAAATGCGACGGTGGCAAAACTGGACACTCCCTGACGACCATGGTAGCGTCAAAGTGTGTGAAGCTGAACTTGGACATTCCCTGGCACCCATGGTAGTGCTAAAGTGTTGTCTACGGACACTCCCTGATACCTGAGTCTGGATACTGCATGAGGGTTCCTCCGGTATTTGCATGACGGATTAGGTAGTCAAAGTGTGAGGCAATGGACACTCTCTGGTACCCCGGGCCAAAGTGTGAGGCAAACTGGACATTCCCTGGCACCCCTGTGCTAAAGTGTGGCTATCGGAGTATTTCAAAGACACTAGTGTGTGATAGTGGGTTGTTGTGTTTGTCGAGAGAAAAGAGTCGGTAAGATGAGATGGTGCATTGTTTTCATATACGGTCACATATATGTGAATTATAGCTTTCAAATGATATTGTGGTTGTTTTCTAAAATGAACTCTTTACTTTATTGTAAACTGGTTGTATTAAAAATATTTGGAAAATGGTAAATGAGTATGTGTTACATTCAAAGTTATGTTTTTAATACTCACCAGCTTCTTGAAGCTGACGGCGTTGATGCGCCCTGGACATTCGTGTTCAGGCTTTTCAGGTTATAACTACGCGAGGCCTTATGACTATGCAAACTGAGAACGGCTGCTTTTGGAAGATAAAACTGTTATTAATATTCTATGCTTTAATTCATGAATTGTTTTGTAATAAGGATGACTGTAATAGATATTAAGTTATTGTTTTAATTTAAGGCAGTTTGTGCCTTTAGAGACCCCGTGCTGTAACATGTAATAAGTTAGAAAAATATTTGTAAGCTTTGATTGTTCTACTCTGATTATGGTTTTATGTTGTTCGACGTTTGGGACGGAATCGATCCTTCAAACTGTCGCGACCTACGGGTCCATAAAGGAAATTAAACGCTTTCCATATTTATGCTACGTCGGGGCGTGACAGTTTTGTTATTGGTAAGTGAATCGATTTTATAAAATTTTAAGTGTTAGTTCTATATTTTTTTTTTTTGGACATAGAAGTTTGTGTTGGAACATATAAATAAAATTGGAACGAAATTCAGATTAGTAGCCTCTTTAATAAATCTTTAGGCCGAGTCACGGATCTCGCTCTCTTTAAGACGTTTCACGGCTCTACCCAAAGTGTGCTAGCAGTTCGTACATGCTACGCCGTCCCCAGGATAAAACAGCCCAAAATTCTCCTTGTGGGATCCATCTCCATGTAGTCCAAAAAGAAATTGGGCACTTTTTATATGGTAGCCGTGAGTTTTTTGTAAGAGTCATAAAGTTGGATGCTATCCAAACTTAATTGGATTTGGATATGGAAAGTTTGGGCTTATCAATTAAGTGGCATGAATATTGGTAAATCTTCATCAACAAGGAAGCCGTGTATGTGTATGGGTATATATATGCGTGTGATATATATAAAATACACTTGGTCAGTTACTTTTGATGTGAGAGAGAAAAAATATTGTGATTCTTTGGGGTATTGAGTGAGTGAGTACAAGGGTTGCGAGTTGGGTTTTGTGATTTAATTCAAGATTTTTTGTACCATTTTTATTCTCAATAGTAAAGGAAAATCTCTTGGGCGTGGACGTAGGCAGGGTTTTGCCGAACCACGTAGAATTCTCTTGTATTTTTCTTTTCTTTTTCCCTTGTTATATTTCTTTTCATTGTGTGCTCGTTTAATTTCGCTGCGTAAATCTCAACACTCCTCTGTCTAAATTTATTTTTGCACGAAAATAAATTGAAAAACGAAACACCTTTTTCGGATTGATTGCTCGGAAACAAGAAAATGGAAATGATGTAGACCACTCAAAAATATGTGAAACACACAACCAAAACTCACTTAATGTATCTGTATTTCGTACCAACTACTTGCTGGGAGAAGTACTAGAATGGACAAGATAGTTTTGGAGAGTACCAAATCTTTTCTTTCGTTTTTGACTTACTTTAAAAGTATGAGGGATGCCTAGCCTTTTATAGGCAAAAATTCTAAACGTTGGTCCATCAATACACAAGCCCGTTGGAATTTAAAAGCCAAAAAACTGTTTGTGCATTGAAGTAATGTATAAGCCATGTGCTAGCTTAAAAAAAACGTGAGGATTTAAAAGAAAAGTTGATGCAATTTTTAAATGAATTTGAAAAACAATGAATGAAAAGTTTCTCAATTTTTTTTTTCTGAATACACATTTATATGTATATTAATATACATAACAATCCCCCACTTGTATTTTGAAAATAAATTTTAAAACTCGTCGAGCAATCGATCATAAAATTGTGCATAAGTAAAGGTGTTTTTCAACTTGAACCTTTATGTAGTGATAGTGCTTTCGATTGTACTAGAGTAACCATAGTTTTGAACTTTATCTCAGACAACACCACACACACAACCCTACTAAGGTGAAGTTTAAAGCCAGCACTTTTATGTCCATGTGCTCATATCACAGTATAGCGAATGCTCTAGAGAATTTGCCCAAATTCCATAAGAAGCGGCCCCACTTCCACATTCGCATAGGTGAGTCTAACAAGGATACTCATGTAGCTAGATATCCTACTCAATATGGAGTTTGGATCTCATTAAGAGTTACACATAACTCATCCGTCTATCGCTTCAGGATATCATGCTTCTTAAGGATGGACTCAGAGTGTTAACCTCGTATAATAATAATTGCATGATTCCACTCATATCACTTCATGACTTGTTATTACCCTTTGAACCTATTTCTTGGGATCTCCAGTCTATAGGTTGGGTTACCATCACAAGTAACTCAACTTTCTATGGGATTTAGTCCAATCCCTTTCTAGGTTTTTCAAACCTTCTACCGAGCTAGTCCTTTCGTCAAAGGATCAACTACATTATCCTCAGACTGTACAATATCCATTCTTACAGCTATAGTAGAGATAAACTCTCTAATACTGTTGTTCTTGCTGTTATAAGGGTTCTACACTTTGCAATAGTCGCGGTACTATTGCAGGGGATAAACAGCTGGTATCTATCTTTCCCTTGAAGGGGTATCTCATATCAGGCTTTTCAGCCAAGCTTCTTCCTCACTAGCAATAGCTAATGATATCATCTTTGATTATCGTGGATTTAACCAAAATAGTATATTTTTAGACTTCCACCAAACTATGCCCCCAGTAATACCGAAAGGTGTATCCACTGGTGGCCCTAGAATCATCTGAAAGGGTATTCCAATCAGCATCGATGTATCCTTTAAGGATAGTGGAAAACACAATGCAATCAAAAGTTCATGTGGTCCTTTTTCAGGTAACACATGACTTTGTCAACAATTCTCCAATACTAAAAATATAGCCACTTGTGGCTGTGGAATCTTCCATTATGGAATACAGCAATTGACATCACTGTAACCTTCAAGTACAGCGGAAACTTTTTATAGTAAATACCTAAATTAATAGGTGTCTTTAAAATATCATAATTTTTCCAATTGCATTCTTAACTTCAAAATTGCATACTTATTTTCCCAAAAACTAAATTGGTTAAAAACCAGCATTGAAAAACCAAAAAATAAATTCTTTCAAACTTTGAAGTATGCAATTCATTTTCAAAAAAATATTTCTTTAATACAAAAATTGAAAAGGATCAAAAACAATAATTAAAACAAAGATTTATTGCTTACTTGTGGTGTACCACTTTTACAGAGTAGCAGAGAGGAGGATGAGAGAGAGGGAAAGGATGCAAAGAGAAGAAGAGGGGAGAAAACGAGATGCCCTTCAACAAGACTGAGGGTCAACTTAAATACAAATAAAAAGTCTACAGTATTACAGACAAGTTACTGTAGATGAATAATGAAAAAGTAAAAAGGATGAAAACGTGTGTCCTTGGTTGTTGGAGTCGTCCAATCATCTTTTACTTTAATAAATCCCAAAATCGCTGGTATTCCAAACTGTGGGCAAAACCTGTGGATAGGATAAACGTCACTGCATGCGTCACTGGATAGAATGCGTCACTGCATGCGTCACCTTAGAAATTATTTCAGCTTACTATTAGGCTTGCTGGATTGTGATGCCGTGGCAATCATGGCATCAAACAGGTCTTCCATAATAGGCACCTGGCTGGACATAGACGCTGTATCCATATCTTCTTCATCTTCATAAGGATCTTGAGCTTTTCCAGCTAAGCATCCAAAGTCATTTGTCTGTATGGCTTGGGATGACTGACCTTGATCCTTCTGATCCTTAGTCTGGCTTGATGTAGCCTGACCATCTCCTTTAGAAACCTATGATGCTAAGAATTGCTCCTTGAGAGCTTCCATAACCTTAACATAGATTTCATCCTTAGAGAGGAGTGAGTATTTCCCCCTAATGGAAGTGAAAAGGAGCTCAAACATGTTTAAATGAGAGGATAATTGTGAAGCTTTTTGCATGAATTCTGCAGCTTTTTGTTTTTCATTATCCTCAAAACTTCTAATATAACTTTGAATAGCGGGTTGAATTTTTTAGAGTGCATTATCAATGTCAAATCCAGGCCACCATTTCACCCAGAAAGTTCTCTGGAGAATAGGAATTTTAAGCGGATCCTCTGAAAGAATAATATCCCATTTCCAAATCCAAACAATTCTGAATTCAGCAAAGAAGAATAAAGTGTTTCGTCCAATAGGGATATTTGTAAGAGATTTTCCTCATAGAACAGGATGGTGATCAAACCAGACTGTAAAATAGTCTAGAATTTCTCGAGGAATAATTCCAATTTCTAATTGGGAAAACTGTTAAGACCAGATTTTAAAATTTGATCATTTATCACGAAAAGCCAAGTATGACTTCGTGTAGGATTTTTATAAAGAAAAGCTTTATTCCAAGCCTCTAAATAATCCCGATAATTATAAGTTGCTCCATTAATTTTTAAAGTTCTGGCTTGAGCAGGGTTAAGGCCCCACTGATTTGCATGAAGAACTTTAATTATATAACACTTAGAATGTGTTATAGGAGTCTTTTTATCAGTTTAGACAACATGATAATGCTCAATTTGAACAGAACTTGTTTCCAAAAGAATTGCTTCATATGCAAATCTAGGCTTAGATTCTTGGGTCATCAAGTTGTGCATGTTAAGAAATCTTTCTTTAAAACCCCAAGCATCTAATTCATCTAAGTCTTCTTTTGAAATTTTTTCTAAAACAAGAAAAGTTTCCAAGAATTATTTTTGATGGAAAACAGCATCTTGGATTAGAATGTCCTTGGCAGAAGGTTTCTGCTGAGGACCAGCCTTGTTTGGCTGATTGGACCCTTTATTCGGGATGGAACCCTTTTGTGGGTTCTGCTGATGGCCCTTCCCTTTGTTGGGACGCCGTTGAGGAAATTGAAATCCTCCTTTATCCGGAGGTTGCATCCTGTTTTTCCTGCAAAAATTCTCTAGTCAGAAAATCTTGTAACGAATTTTGATCTCCTTTAATATATTCAATCTGAAAATCAAAAGCAGATAAATCAGACTACCATCTAGCAAAAATTTGCTTAGAAACAAGATTTTTAACATCCTGTTTCAAGATATGTTTAGCAGCACTGCAATCTATTCGAAGAAGAAATGCTTGGTTAAGTAGATCATCTTGAAACTTAGTGACACACTTAACAATAGAAAACATTTCTTTTTTAATAGTAGAATAATTTTTTGAAGAACCTTTCCAAATGCCAGAGGTAAAACGTAATAGTTCTTCTTTATTGGTCTTTGGATTCTTTTGTTCGAGAATTCCTCCATAACCAATATCTGAGGCATCAGTTTCAACAATTTTGTCCCATTGGGGATTTGCTGACCCGAGACATGGTAATTGTTTGACTCTAAGCTTGATTCTCTAAATTGCTTTAGTATGTTCAGATGTCCATGGTAAAGGATTATTTTTGAGCCTTTGGTGCAGTAAAGCACAATCATGGGCAAGTTTATGATAATGATTTCCGATGTAATTAAGGCTACCCAAAAATCTTTGTAATTGGGTTTTATCTTTGAATTCATTAGGAAATTTAGAAGCAAATTCTATACTTCTATCTATAGGAATAATTTTCCCTTTATTAATATTAAAGCCTAAGAATCTAATCTGTGTTTTGAAAAGATCCATTTTTTGGGCTGAAAGAACAAGACCATTATGAATAATAATGTCTTTTAGGGTTTTAAGATGTTTAAAATGCTGATCAATAGATGATGAAAAGACTAAAATATCATCTATGTATACCAAACAGAATTCTTAGAAGGGATTAAAAATCTCATTCATAATATTTTGAAATTTTGATGGAGCATTTTTTAATCCAAATGGCATGACATTCCATTCATAGTGTCCAAAAGGAACCGTGAATGCTGTCTTATATCTATCTTCTTCTTTAATCTGGATTTGCCAGTATCCAGATTTTAAATCAAATTTTGAAAAGATAGAAGCATTATATAATCTATCCAGCAAATCTTTTTTATTTGGGATAGGATATCTAATCCACTGCAAGGCATCATTTAATGGCTTATAATTAACCACTAATCTGGGTTTGCCTCTCTGTGGATACCGGGATTCCACCGCTTCGCTATGTTTTCGAAACTTGTTTGATTTTGAATCAAGGAAAGAGAAAGGAAAGGTCTGTTGAAAACAGATACAGAGTCGCCACTTGGTCTTTAAGGAACCAAGAAACCTAATTTTGACTCACCCAAATGGATAAGGGCACCGGCCCTTCATAACCAAAGAACTTGGTTCGGGGTTTTGGTACGAGAGAGGAAGGAGCCTTTGTCGCGACTAAAACACCCTCAACTCGCCCCGTCTTTCGACGGGCCTCAATTAGCATCCAAATAATCATCTTATACTATGTATGGTTCGACAATTAATACTATGGTAGTATATTACATTGCATAAGAAACTTAAAAATGGAAGATCTAAAGATTAAATATAATTCATAAGATCTAAATCAAATATCATGCAATGTAAAGTGAAAGATCACACAAATAAACCTAGAAAAAAAATCGTCTAATCATATATCAAATAATCAAGACTTCCTAATCTAAAAGGGGGGACATGAATTTGTTCTTGAAACAAATAAAAAAGAAATCAAAATATGCTTAGCAAGCTAGTATGATGCATGTTATTCTTTGAGAAAAGAAGACCTCTCAATCCCCGGGACGGATGAGAAAGGATGATTAGATCAAGGGGAAGCATGAACGTGTGATCGAGTTCATTCCTTATAATCTTCTTAGATTAAGAGTTACAAAAACCCCAAATCTTGCATGAATGCAATGTATGTATCTAAAATGTGCAAAGGTTGTAGTGTGCTTTGTGTTCATGGATTCCTAAAATGACTTAGAAGTCTAAAATATGTATAAATGGATGAATGAAATCAACATGGGATATGTAAAAATGTAGTATAAACTACTTCCTAAGATATGAACTAATTTGGAGTGCATATGAGCATCAAATCAAAGAATGAAAGTTAAGGTGTGCTTGCTGTGAATAGTGGACAGAACAGTAGCATCATCTTTTGGAAATTGAAAAGAGGGGTTAGGAATGTTTTCAATGCATGATTTTTTATGGAGATCTTCCTTATTGTGTCTAGAACACAACCCAAAAGGCCAATCTTGAATATCTATCACAGATTGAGAGAAATCATATAAACAACACAGGTCACTCAGAAACAGAGTCCGTACTGTCGACTGAAATGTTAGAAAATATTAGAAACTGAAAAAGAATGATCTAGAGGCCCATTTTATACAGAAAGTTCCCTAAGACATTGAATTTTAAGGGAAAAATAAGTTAGGACCACCCCTTTTGGAAAAGTTTTCTGGAAAAGAGGTCGTAAGTTGACCTAGCTGCTGTGACAGCAAAAACAGAATGTTTGGAAGGAATGTTGGGGCCCAAATGGACCATTTCCAAGTACTTCCAAGTCAAACCAAAAATCATGGGTGTTCTCCAATGAGTTAGGAAGACTTTCCAAGTGGCCTTGCATCCATATGTTGAGTATTGAGTTCTAGAGAAATCTTTGAACTCAACTCACTCACTGTTTTGACTCATTGTTTTGAAGATTTTGGAGAAAACAAAGGTTTGTTTCTTGAAACCAAATGAGAGGGATTGAGAGGGGTTTTGAAATAGATGTTTTGAAAGCACATTTTCAATACTCAATAAGGATTATAGCCACTTAAAATGTCAACATTAAACTCATCATCAAGAACCTCCAAGATTGTTGGAGAGATTTATTTTTATTTTTTGAACATAACTTCAATACATTTCAAGAATACCTTGGAAGTATTGAGGTTATGATCATCATCTATCAAACATGTTTTTGAGGTCAAGAGCTACTATCCATAAGGATTCACTCACCCCAAACTTCATGTCATCACTTAGATGATGATGAACTAGTAAGTAAATAAAGAAGAGAAAAAGAAATGAGATAAGGAGAGATGAGCATATATATAATCAAAGCAAGTAAATAGCAATCAATAGATGATAATCAATGTGATTTTGGACTTGTAGCTTGGTGTTTCACTCATAGATTTTGACATTTGGACATGGAAGTAGCTTCCTATCTCATGAATGCTCAAGAATGAGGGTTGGAGTGGACTTTGAATGTGAAGTATATAGAAGGATGATGGAAGAAAACAAGAATAAAACTCACTTTCTTATGGAAAATCAATGGGAGAAGCTCCCTTTCTCTCTTCTAAACCTATCTCTATCTCTCTTCTTCTCTACAACTTTTCAAGGTTTGCACTTGGCTCCCCCCAAAATGAAGAGCAATGGGGGGTTTATATAGGCCAATTTGGGGTGGTTTTGGGGTTTTAGAAGTACTCCCATTGGTCCCAAACAACTGTGAACACAAAACTATGTCGTTTTGACTTTCAATTAATCAAATTGGACCCCCCAAAAAATTACAAAAATGGACTCTGCGAGGGTTGAGTGCCGCGGCGGCACTGGGCCAGTGCCGCGGCGGCACTGCTCCTCAGACGCCCAGAAATTTACGTTTAGGCCCCCAGAGGTTCCGGTATTCGCGAAAAGGCCCTATTTCGTCCGAATTTCACAGAAAATGCATATGAACTCCAAACTGAGGTTGTGATATACCGTTGGAAAGGTATTGGAGTCTACTTTACATAAAAAATAGTTCGGGGATGAGTCACTTTGAAAAGTTTTGCGGTATTTGCGATAAAAGCCAATTTGATCGCCTTTTTCGCCTTTGGAAATTTATAATAAATTCGTTTTAAATCCAGAAATTATGTGCGATATACCGTTGGAAAGATATTGACCTCTAGTATCCATGAAAAATGTTTGAAGATTGTTTTGGTGCCCCGGTTTCAAAGTCAAATTCTGGTCAAACTGGTCAAACCTGGGATTCCCGGGAAGTTCTAGAACCCTCCGGGAGTTCCCGGGAGCTGATGTTTTCGCTCGATTTTCTTTTGGAACTTGTTTTAACACTTTTCTCATGATTTAAAATGATTCCGGTGAATTCGGACGATTTTGGTCAAACTTGGTCAAACCTTGGTCAAACCTGGTCAAACCTTGGTCAAACCGGTCAACGGGGACTTTCCGGGAACTTCCGAGACTTCAGGAGGTCTCTGGGAGCCGACGATTTCATCTGATTTTTCTTAAAAACTCATTTTGTTACTTTTCTTACGACATAGCATGTTTCCAGAACTTCGGGACCAAATCTGGGAGTTTTTTGGGCTTTCAGGGGCATTTTGGTCATTCTGAGCATTCTGAGGGATAGAGCTGACTTCCAGGAGTCCTTTTGAGTCTTTTACGATCATTGTGAACCACCAAGCTATGGGTCTCCTAAATCTGATAGCCGACAAAATGGGGTGTCTACAGTTTGCCCCTCTTTGGCATGAACTTGTGAGGCAACGCATGTCACAAGCGAGTGCCAAAGTTTTGAAGAGACAGGTCTTTTGGAGGCTATAGATTTAGGATAAAAAGCGTCGCAAAAGATGCAATGATGCTGAGGCTAGTGCTGGTCGCGCTTTGCGTGAGCTGCCTACGTATCCCAAAGGGAATCAGACCAGGACGTAGTTCAGGGCACAAAGGAATAAGTCACATATGCACAACAAGACATGCAGATGCTATGCTATGAGGATGATATGTAATGCATGGATGTGATATGAATTGTGTCATGAGTCCTATCATGCCTAGTGTTATGACCCTAGTATGAGCAGGTGCTGTGGGGTGTGCCACTCCGAGTGGGCTGGTGTTGTGTTAGTATTTGTGACTGTGATGTGGTGGATGACTCGGATAAGGACACCAAGGCTTAGGAGGCTCAGGGTCTGGGGGCAAAACTTTTGAAACTTGGGAAGTGCGTTTTGCAAACGAGTGAGGCAGATCAGATGTGCTTTGTTTAGCAGACGACAGCCAAAGGTGACTGAGGGATTTTGTGATAAAAAAGGACAGATGAGAAAGCTCATGATGATCAGTGGACACGGATCCTTGAATTGTGAATAGATAGTGTTTGCCCTGGGAATCAGGGTGATTTGACTGTGGATGATGTTTTCAATCGTTGGCAGATCCTTATGATGACAAGCCGGAGAATCGGTCCGGACTTCTGTTATCTTCTGCAGGGGATGGTAGGGGACTCTCTGAGAATCTCTCTTCTTGATCGGGAACCAGGATCCATCTCTGAATCTCTCACGGTTGATCAAATCTTTCGGCGCTCAATCCAAGAGGGCCGGTCGGGGCCTCCGGGAGCTGAAGGATAACATACTCTGTCACGCCCCGACGTAGCATAAATAAGGAAAGCGTTCAATTTCCTTTATGGACCCGTAGGTCGCGACAGTTTTGAAGGATCGATTCCGTCCCAAACGTCAAACAACAAAACATAATAATCAGAGTAAAGCAATCAAGGCTTACAAAAAATTTTCTATCTTATTACATCTTATAAACCGGGGTCAACTAAGGCACAGACCGCCTTGAAAGTAAAATAATAACTTAGAGTCTGTTACAGTCATCCTTAAAACAAAACAGTTTAAAACTCAAACAAATAAACTTAATGCATAAAATAAACAGTTTCTTTATTCCAACCGCAGCCACCTCAATTAGCGTAGTCATATGTTTCCTCCTGGTTAAAACCTGAAAAGCCTGAACACGAATGTCCAGGACGCATCAACGTCGTCAGCTTCAAGAAGCTGGTGAGTATTAAAAACATGACTTTGAATGTAAAGCATACCCATTTACCTTTTTCCATTATTAAAATACGGAAAGAATTTATTTTATAAAACAACAAGGAATATAATAAAAGTCTTTCATTCATAAATACAGATACTCGTGAAATGAGACAATGCACCACACTCATCTCGCCGACTCTTTTCTCTCGACATCCACATCAACCCACTATCCTACTCCTGGTATCTTTGAAACACTCAGATAGCCACACTTTAGCAACGGGGCGCCAGGGAGTGTCCAGTTTGCCTCACACTTTGGTCCGGGGTACCAGGGAGTGTCCAATGCCTCACACTTTGAATACCCTAACCGCCATGCAAATACCGGGGCAACCCCTCACACAGTATCCAGACTTGAGTTATCAGGGAGTGTCCGTAGGCCACACTTTAGCACTACCATGGGTGCCAGGGAATGTCCGAGTTCGGCTTCACACACTTTAAAGCTTCCATGGGCGTCAGGGAGTGTCCTTATTTGCCACCGTCGCATTTCAAAGATACCCTCTTCCACAATCGCAACCACATCCACAACCACAACTACGACCACAACCACGACCACAACCACAAACTCATACTCAACCACAACCACGACCACACACACAATCTCATACCCTTTCCACACTACCATTACTCTTTTCCACACAGACTGACACCCATATGCATGTACTACTGACCCACATGAATGATATGCACTTAAACAAAAATGCTGAATTAAGGAACAACACGCGTACGGGAATTAATGAGTTATACTACAATGTTTAAATCACTTAAACATAACCAAATAGAGTTCTGATCAACTAAATTCCCAAACAGAGCCTTAACAGTATATAAATTTCATCCAAACAGTCCCTTAACAGAAAAACAGACAAAAACAGAAACTGCACTACCTCGCGCGCGCGGGCCGCTCGCGCGAAGGGTCGCTCGCGCGGGCCGCTCGCGCGATAAGCCCATTTTCATTTTATTAATAAACTTTTCTGTCTGCCTGAGGAAAGCAAGGTCGCGCGCGCGGATCGCTCGCGCGAAGGGGTTCTCGCGCGACCCTCGCTCGCGCGACCAGCCAAATTTTCAAATATATATACATAAACTCTTACGTCTGCCTGGGGAAGCCTACCTCGCGCGCGCGGGCCGCTCGCGCGAAGGGTCGCTCGCGCGGGCCGCTAGCGCGATTCTCGCGCGCGCGATCGTGGCGCGAGATGAAGCTGAGGCTTCATCTTCTCCGCAGGAACTGCTCTGGTTCAGTAAAACAGGGGTCTTTTTGACCCATTTCAGTTCTGTTAGTATATATGTCCTATTATATATGGATCTCTTTGTTTTTCAACAAGGATTAAGAATCTATGGTTAATTTAACATGATTCTAACTATAACTCTCCAATTTTATGATAAACTAAAACATGTCAAAATTTAATTTCTAATATACTTTCTCATGTGAATAAATTAGGCTCTAAAACTTTCACCATAGTCAATACATACAGTAATCTTTGATATTCATCTCTGAAAATGGATTTAGATTAAGGTTTGAAAATCTTGATTTCAAGCTATGAACTTCATACGTAGGATCAACAATGGTGTATTACAAAATTAAACAAACACACAGTAAATAAACATGTAATTACATTCCTAGTGAGTTAGTAATACTCACTGATTGATAAGAAAGTGTGTGTGTTGAGAAAGATTCAAGAAATACAAGAGGCCCAATCAAGCTTGGCTATGGAGTTGTGTAGTTTCTTTCTCCAGAAAATCTCCAGAATATAACTCTCAAGCTCTCTCTTTTCTCTCTGTGTAAATGAAGTGCAGTGATGAGAATGTGTGTGTGTATTGAACATATATAGAGAGAGCCAATTGGAGAACTTGGGCTCCAAGAATTTTTTTAAGCTCACTTAGCCTTCTCTAATTAAGTTAACCAAATCTTAATCCTTCTAAAATGACAGCATATATACATACGTATTAGCATATATACAGATGATATGCCCCAAGTTTAAGCCAAAGGCCATGGATAGGTGTATAGGGGTCAAATGGGGTTGTTTGGCAATTTAGCTTATAGGCACTACACAACACACATAAGTTATATGTTCCCAAACAAGGCACAAGGCAATCATCACTTGCCATAATTGGAAATAAAGCAAATGTCCGAATCGGTCACTTCCAAAATCTGGGGAAGTTTAGCACAGCGCGGACAGTTTTGGACATAAACTGGTATTTTCGGGGCGCGGTGGTCACCACAAAAATACAAAAAATTCATTTTAGCTGAGGAATTGATTTCCTGGTTTCATAAAAATACTGATTGAGTCAAAATAAGTTTTTTTCACCGTTTGAAATACAGACTTTGAAATCCACACAAGTATTACTAATTTTATGAAAATTACAATTTCACCCCAACAACATTCTTAGCTTGCAATAATTCAATAAATAAAATTTAGAATATGAGAATGTAATTTAAATGAGGCAGTCAATACCCAGTGAAATTAAATATACAATGCAATTGACAATTAAATATGAAAATGTAATTTAGGAATAAATGGAAATGCAGGTTATTACATACTCTACTAGGAAGAAGGAAATACGTCCGTTAAATGGGAGTAAAGGTATCATTCTATTTGTGACAGAGATGATTTGCGGTGGTTTGACACTGATGGAGGGTGATAATCAATAGCAACTTATGGACTTATGTTGCTAGGATGAAAGAAGATCATCAACTGCCACTCGTGGACTTATGATGCTAGGAGAAAGGAAGATCATCAACAGCCACTCATGGACTTATGTTTGCATGAAGAAAGATGAAAGATCAACAGCCACTCATGGACTTATGTTGCTAGGAGAAAAGAAGATCATCAACAGCCATTCGTGGACTTATGTTGCATGAATGAAGGAGGATGACCAACAGCCACTCATGGACTTATGTTGCTAGGAGAAAGGAAGATCATCAACAGCCATTCGTGGACTTATGTTGCATGAAGAAAGATGAAAGATCAACAGCCACTCATGGACTTATGTTGCTAGGAGAAAGGAAGATCATCAACAACCATTCATGGACTTATGTTGCATGAATGAAGGAGGATGACCAACAGCCACTCATGGACTTATGTTGCTTGGAGGAAGGGAGATCAATAGCCACACGTGGACTTATGTTGCATGGACGAAGGAAGATGATGGATCAACAGCCACTCATGGACTTATGTTGCACAGATGAAAGAAGATCATCAACAGCCACTCATGGACTTATGTTGCATGAACGAGGAAAGATGATGAATCAACAGCCACTCATGGACTTATGTTGCTAGGAGAAATGAAGATCATCAACAGCCACTCATGGACCTATGTTGCATGAACGAAGAAAGATGATGGTCAACTTTCGACGGTTTGGAAAGGGATGAAATTTTCCCCAAGTTTGGACGCTTCTCATGCTGACGCCTTAACCGGTACAGTAATGGTGTTTGGTACTCCTGCTTGTATTGGCATGCTCTTTATAACTTGATTTGAAAATTTTATTAGTCACTGTTGACTTACACATTTGAGACTACAACAGACTCAAAAACTTGACAGACATTGACGCACGAGGATGACACATTTGACACAAGCTCGTCTTGTCAAAACTTGATGTGCTTTTGTTATAAACGATGTACCATTTCTCTTTTGGTGTTCACCCCTCATCTTAACATGGTAGCACTTTGCTGATAAATCTGATTTTTGAAAATTCCTCCCTAGTGATCTAGTCAATTTTTGCCTCTCCCAGGAAGTGCTTTGAATTAGTGCCTTAGCTTTTAGAGTAAAAGATGCTCTATTTCAAAATTTTCAAAATAACTTGGTATCTTGAAAACTCGCCCTTGGTGTGAAGGGATTGTGTTAGGCAAACGGAGTTTGCCCCTAGTTTGAGGTGTACAAAGTGGGATTCATAAGCAAACGAGGTGGGTGACCGAAGTTTGCCCCTAGTTTGGATGATGGTTTATTGGAGGTTTTGGGCAAACGAGGTAGGTGACCGAAGTTTGCCCCTTATATGAAGGGTAGTTAGTAAAAGTTAGGAAAACGAGGCGGGTAGCCGATGTTTGCCCCTAGTGTGGAAGGTGATTTTCTGGCTTGAGGCATGGACCGTGACTTTAATCTCTCAAATGCTCATAACTTTTGCCTAGGCACCAGTGAGGTGACCTAGCAAGCTCTTTTCTCTCTTTTGTTATTGCTCATCTTGGATTTAACTCTAATTTTGCCTAGGCGTCCTTTCAGATTTTCGACCTAGCGAGCCATCCTTCTTTTCTTTTTGAAAGTCTGCCTACGTACCCCCAAGTGGGGATCAGGTCCAACGTAGTTCGGGCCATGGTCGGAAAGAAGCGGGTTAATTTTTAGGTAGGTGTCGTGACCGAACCGTTGTGGTTGCCTACGTATCCCCGAGCGGGAATCAGGTCAAGCGTAGTTCAAGGCAAGGCTTGAAAGGAAAGGTTATTTTTGTTAGTAGAGCGACCGAACCGATGTGGTTGCCTACGTATCCCCGAGCGGGAATCAGGTCGAGCGTAGTTCAAGGCAAGGCTTGAAATAAGGGGTTTGAGGTATGAGGGTTTTTCAAACCAATCGTCAAAGATGTTCAAACTTGAGCCACTTGTGGTAGCTTTGAATAAAAAAGATTCAGTTTCAATCTCCCTTTCTTTTCTTTTTCTTTTTCTTTTTCTTTTTCTTTTTCTTTTTCTTTTGTTTTGAGGATTGATCCTTTTCACTTTTGCCTAGCCAGTCAATTCTTGCTTTTCATGTAGTTGATTCTTGCAAGATCCTTTAATCGCAATCTCAGAATTCCAGAATGTGCATGTCAGCTCTCGGAATTTATTTGTGGTCATTCCGTGCCTTTTGAAATGTGATCTTGGCACGTTCTTAAGATGTATCTTGAAGCGTATGATTCTCTTATTTGTTTCATCAAAATTTTCTCCAACATTTTGACTGGCTAGGGTCAGATTTGGAAATCAACACCTTTTTCAGCTCTAACTTTTGCCTGGGTGCCCTTTCGGGTTTTCAACCTAGCGAGCTTCTTTTTTTTTTTTTTTTTTTTTTTTTAAGTGGAGATGAAACTCACTGAAATGTTTGGCCACCATCAAGGGCTAAGTTTGCATTGCTTTCAATCGGACAGATTGCGTGGCTCCCAATTGGATTGGGCTTAAGGCTTCGAAATGATGGAAAAGGGGTGTTGGGCAAGCCCCAAGTCAGTTTCAAGTATGTCTTTTCAAGATTGAGGCAAGAGCATCTTTAAATTCTTAAAGTAAGACTATTCAATTCTCAGCTCTCCATCAGTGTCAGCGTGAAATCGACTTTAACCTTTCAGGGTTTTTTTGTTTTGTTGTAGAAAAATTATTAGCAGAGTAATATCCATGGTAATTTGAAAAGTGACACTTTAGTTTAGTGATTCATGCATTTATGACTAGGCACATCAGATTAAGCAAAATGAGATTTCATTCCATCGATAGAGAAGCTTTACAGACTTATTAACAACTCGATGACAGACAGACTTGATCACAAGACTAGAATTGAAATGGACTCGGAACATAGAACAGACTCAACTTGACTCGACCTGGTCTCAAATGGAGTGTCTTTGCGACCCATTTATTTTTCTTATTCTATTTTTTTTAGCAGAAGTTCCAAACACCATCACTTTACTGCGTAGCTTCAACATTCATTGGCATCATCAAAGGGATCATTCGATCGGTTGGTCCAAGCCAAGATAGTGGATAGGATTAGGATGGGATACATCCTCTATGAGGTTCTGAATGTCATGGCGGAGGCGGATGCATTGATCGGTGGCATGGCCTAGATTTTGGTGGTAAGCACATCGTAGGCTCATGTTGTAGTGGGAGGGTATGGGATTCGATAGCGGTTTGTGAGGGAGGAGCTGTAGGTGGCCCTTTCTGAGTAGGTGGTCCAAGGCTGTGGAAAGAGGAACATCAAGGTTGGAGAATTCGCGAGGGCCTTTTGGACGATTTGGCGGAATGGACTGGTATGGACGAAGGGCGCAGGCCATTGATTGGTTGCTAAGTGCAGTGATATCCGGGGAGTCCAGGGAGTAGTTAGGTCTCTTGGACTGGTGTTGGGGTTCATCCTTTTTGAACTTTCCTTCTCTGATGGCATCCTCTATTCTGGTGCCTATTTCAAATAGCTCTTCGAATGTGGAGATGGATTGGTAGAATAGCTTGTCATGATATACTGGTTGCATGTTCTTGACCAGCATACGTACTTGCTCTTTCTCAACAGGTCTGTGGATCATTTGAGCCACTTTATTCCTCCATCTGCTCAAGAACGTAGTGAAGGACTCATTGAAGTTCTGCCTGGTAGTCTCTAGATCCCGGATGGTGATATCAAACTCTTGGTTGTAAGAGTAGTGATCAATAAAAGTTCTAGCAACGTCTTCCCAGACTCGGGTCTTGGAGGCTTCAAGGGTTAGGAACCAGGATAGTGCGGCATTCTTAAGGGTTTGCGGGAACAGCATCGCAATGTGCTCATGAGTGCAGCCCATCGATTGGAAGATGCTCATGCACAACTTGATGTGACTTTTTGGATTCCCTGTTCCGTCAAAACGGTCGATGGCAGGCATCTTGAAATTCTCTGGCAGTTTCAGCTTGATGGGCTCAAAGAGGCCTTCCAGGTCTAACATGTAATCATCGATACCCTTGCTTTTCCTGAGCACGCTTTCCAGTTTGTCAACCTTGTCCATCTTTTCTTGGAGCTTCTTCTCATACGCAAACGGTGGGATCCCTTGAAACCAGTCTTCCTCCCCATTATTCTCAGGTGGGGGTGGTTCAAACCCCGGTGGTGGAAACCCGGGCGGAGATTGCGGCCGCTGCTGCTTCAATTCTTCCATGAAACTCAAAACTTGGGCCAGGCGATCAGATTGCTGGCTTATGGTTGTTCCCAACATAGTGACCTTATTTCCAATTCCTCTTGATTCATGCTGAAGTAACTTGGCGGGCAGATCTTGACCAAACGACTGTTTGAACTTCCAACCCAGGACGAGGATCCCAGTGGCTGACTTTGGGAATCTATACAAACCTATAGATTCGAGAGGAGAAGTGTATCAGATCCTAACAGAGGCAATCAGACAGACAGTGACAGTGACAGGTATGGACAGACTTGTGTATAGACTGACTGAGACAGTGCACACAGACTGGTAGGAATTGTGTATGCATATGAGACAAGCATGCGGATGTAAGCCCTAATATATATGATGCTCCTATTTCTAACAGATAGCAGCTAAACAAATAAGGTCTTAGCCATACAGAGTGTGCTAACCTTACTTTCCAGTATGATCACCAAGGGATAACAGGGATTTTCGGGATACTTCGGGAATTTTGGACAGAGTTTCTGGGAGAAACAGGGTTTTGGAAGATTCGGAGAAATTTCTAGAAGTCATTTGAGATTCTAGGAGAAATAGGGATTTCTGGTTGATTTGGACTGAGCTTCTAGGAGAAACTGGTATTTTGGGCATTTCTGAGAAATATGGATAGAGTTTCTAGGAGAAACAAGTATATCTGGGAAGATAGGACAGAGTTTCTGGGAGAAACTGGTATATCTGGGAAATCAGGGAGATTTAGACAGAGTTTCTTGGAAAAATGGGTTAGTACGGTTATATCTGGGATATCTAGACAGAGTTTCTGGGAGAAACAGGTTAATATGTATCTGGGATGTCTGGACAGAGTTTCTGGGAGAAACAGGTCATGATGGTTATATCTGGGATATCTGGACAGAGTTTCTGGGAGAAACAGGTTATGATGGTTATATCTGGGATATCTGGACAGAGTTTCTGGGAGAAACAGGTTATGATGGTGATCATACTGTCTAGCTAGTTTTCATACTCCTATGTCCTAGGACCAACAAACAAGGTTTGCGGTGCATATCTTTGTGAACATGGAGCAGACATCCTTGTCATGGTGCCTAGGCAGGTCAACTCAATGTGATCACATGTGAGTGATTGCCTTGGGGATCATAAGAAAGAAGTTCTGCCTCATGCCACATAAGCGTCTACACCGCGCAGGTAATCCCGTCAGGGCATACAACAGTTATATCACATTGTCCTATCTGAAAAGATAAATGAACAGTCCTATGAAAGGTTTTACAGGAACCTATATGCAAAGGCTGGGTTTAGTCAAAGAGGGTCCGTTGACGAGAGTTCCAATATACCGTCAGAGAGACAGTACGGAAGTGTTTACTCTTTTTGATATACCTTGGAAGGTACAGTATCAACGGTGACTTGTGCCCTGGCACAGCAAGACCTGAACAATGTCAGCGCCGCGTTTCAGACACAGTCGGAGGGGGGGGGGGGGGAATGCAAGAGTGCAATGCGGTGAACCAAACACAGTAAAAAGATGATTTTAAGGATGCTTGTTATGAGTCAAACCTCTGTATTATTTTGTTTTAAAATAAAAATCCCCAGCAGAGTCGCCAGATTGTGGATACCGGGAATCGGACCACTTCTCTCTTGTTTGAGATTGTTTTGAAATTGATTTGAATCAAAGAAAGAAAATAGGTCTGTTGAAAACAGATACAGAGTCGCCACTTGGTCTTTAAGGAACCAAGAAACCTAATTTTGACTCACCCAAATGGATAAGGGCACCGGCCCTTCATAACCAAAGAACTTGGTTCGGGGTTTTGGTACGAGAGAGGAAGGAGCCTTTGTCGCGACTAAAACACCCTCAACTCGCCCCGTCTTTCGACGGGCCTCAATTAGCATCCAAATAATCATCTTATACTATGTATGGTTCGACAATTAATACTATGGTAGTATATTACATTGCATAAGAAACTTAAAAATGGAAGATCTAAAGATTAAATATAATTCATAAGATCTAAATCAAATATCATGCAATGTAAAGTGAAAGATCACACAAATAAACCTAGAAAAAAAATCGTCTAATCATATATCAAATAATCAAGACTTCCTAATCTAAAAGGGGGGACATGAATTTGTTCTTGAAACAAATAAAAAAGAAATCAAAATATGCTTAGCAAGCTAGTATGATGCATGTTATTCTTTGAGAAAAGAAGACCTCTCAATCCCCGGGACGGATGAGAAAGGATGATTAGATCAAGGGGAAGCATGAACGTGTGATCGAGTTCATTCCTTATAATCTTCTTAGATTAAGAGTTACAAAAACCCCAAATCTTGCATGAATGCAATGTATGTATCTAAAATGTGCAAAGGTTGTAGTGTGCTTTGTGTTCATGGATTCCTAAAATGACTTAGAAGTCTAAAATATGTATAAATGGATGAATGAAATCAACATGGGATATGTAAAAATGTAGTATAAACTACTTCCTAAGATATGAACTAATTTGGAGTGCATATGAGCATCAAATCAAAGAATGAAAGTTAAGGTGTGCTTGCTGTGAATAGTGGACAGAACAGTAGCATCATCTTTTGGAAATTGAAAAGAGGGGTTAGGAATGTTTTCAATGCATGATTTTTTATGGAGATCTTCCTTATTGTGTCTAGAACACAACCCAAAAGGCCAATCTTGAATATCTATCACAGATTGAGAGAAATCATATAAACAACACAGGTCACTCAGAAACAGAGTCCGTACTGTCGACTGAAATGTTAGAAAATATTAGAAACTGAAAAAGAATGATCTAGAGGCCCATTTTATACAGAAAGTTCCCTAAGACATTGAATTTTAAGGGAAAAATAAGTTAGGACCACCCCTTTTGGAAAAGTTTTCTGGAAAAGAGGTCGTAAGTTGACCTAGCTGCTGTGACAGCAAAAACAGAATGTTTGGAAGGAATGTTGGGGCCCAAATGGACCATTTCCAAGTACTTCCAAGTCAAACCAAAAATCATGGGTGTTCTCCAATGAGTTAGGAAGACTTTCCAAGTGGCCTTGCATCCATATGTTGAGTATTGAGTTCTAGAGAAATCTTTGAACTCAACTCACTCACTGTTTTGACTCATTGTTTTGAAGATTTTGGAGAAAACAAAGTTTTGTTTCTTGAAACCAAATGAGAGGGATTGAGAGGGGTTTTGAAATAGATGTTTTGAAAGCACATTTTCAATACTCAATAAGGATTATAGCCACTTAAAATGTCAACATTAAACTCATCATCAAGAACCTCCAAGATTGTTGGAGAGATTTATTTTTATTTTTTGAACATAACTTCAATACATTTCAAGAATACCTTGGAAGTATTGAGGTTATGATCATCATCTATCAAACATGTTTTTGAGGTCAAGAGCTACTATCCATAAGGATTCACTCACCCCAAACTTCATGTCATCACTTAGATGATGATGAACTAGTAAGTAAATAAAGAAGAGAAAAAGAAATGAGATAAGGAGAGATGAGCATATATATAATCAAAGCAAGTAAATAGCAATCAATAGATGATAATCAATGTGATTTTGGACTTGTAGCTTGGTGTTTCACTCATAGATTTTGACATTTGGACATGGAAGTAGCTTCCTATCTCATGAATGCTCAAGAATGAGGGTTGGAGTGGACTTTGAATGTGAAGTATATAGAAGGATGATGGAAGAAAACAAGAATAAAACTCACTTTCTTATGGA
This sequence comes from Hydrangea macrophylla, assembly GCA_033977485.1. Lineage (NCBI taxonomy): Eukaryota > Viridiplantae > Streptophyta > Magnoliopsida > Cornales > Hydrangeaceae > Hydrangea > Hydrangea macrophylla. The sequence goes on along the minus strand of CM066984.1, from coordinate 110,278,656 downwards.
AAATCAATGGGAGAAGCTCCCTTTCTCTCTTCTAAACCTATCTCTATCTCTCTTCTTCTCTACAACTTTTCAAGGTTTGCACTTGGCTCCCCCCAAAATGAAGAGCAATGGGGGGTTTATATAGGCCAATTTGGGGTGGTTTTGGGGTTTTAGAAGTACTCCCATTGGTCCCAAACAACTGTGAACACAAAACTATGTCGTTTTGACTTTCAATTAATCAAATTGGACCCCCCAAAAAATTACAAAAATGGACTCTGCGAGGGTTGAGTGCCGCGGCGGCACTGGGCCAGTGCCGCGGCGGCACTGCTCCTCAGACGCCCAGAAATTTACGTTTAGGCCCCCAGAGGTTCCGGTATTCGCGAAAAGGCCCTATTTCGTCCGAATTTCACAGAAAATGCATATGAACTCCAAACTGAGGTTGTGATATACCGTTGGAAAGGTATTGGAGTCTACTTTACATAAAAAATAGTTCGGGGATGAGTCACTTTGAAAAGTTTTGCGGTATTTGCGATAAAAGCCAATTTGATCGCCTTTTTCGCCTTTGGAAATTTATAATAAATTCGTTTTAAATCCAGAAATTATGTGCGATATACCGTTGGAAAGATATTGACCTCTAGTATCCATGAAAAATGTTTGAAGATTGTTTTGGTGCCCCGGTTTCAAAGTCAAATTCTGGTCAAACTGGTCAAACCTGGGATTCCCGGGAAGTTCTAGAACCCTCCGGGAGTTCCCGGGAGCTGATGTTTTCGCTCGATTTTCTTTTGGAACTTGTTTTAACACTTTTCTCATGATTTAAAATGATTCCGGTGAATTCGGACGATTTTGGTCAAACTTGGTCAAACCTTGGTCAAACCTGGTCAAACCTTGGTCAAACCGGTCAACGGGGACTTTCCGGGAACTTCCGAGACTTCAGGAGGTCTCTGGGAGCCGACGATTTCATCTGATTTTTCTTAAAAACTCATTTTGTTACTTTTCTTACGACATAGCATGTTTCCAGAACTTCGGGACCAAATCTGGGAGTTTTTTGGGCTTTCAGGGGCATTTTGGTCATTCTGAGCATTCTGAGGGATAGAGCTGACTTCCAGGAGTCCTTTTGAGTCTTTTACGATCATTGTGAACCACCAAGCTATGGGTCTCCTAAATCTGATAGCCGACAAAATGGGGTGTCTACACTCTCTCTATTTCAGCATTTTTATTGACATCGAAAGCAGTACAGCTCCAAGGGGAGTAACTTTTTCTTATAAGCATTTTATCCAAAAGACTTTGTATTTCTTTTTTACAAAGTTCTAAACATTCTGTATTCATTTGGCTAGGTCTAGCCTTGGTATGAATCTGGGATCTTTCATCAAAATCAGGCTTATAAGGGAGAGAAACCATATGTTTCTTCCTTTTTCCAAAAAGCACTTGGAATCTCACTGCAAACTTGAATTTGAAATTCCTTTTTTAAGTTTTCAATTTTTCTAGAGACATTTGGCATCTTTAATTGATGCTTAGTTTGCATGACTCTAGTCTCATCTAGTAAAAATTCAAGGTGTCTTTCTTTTAAATCTAAAAGATTTATTTCATTGACAATCCTTTCTTCTGGTTCTCTAAGAAAGTGGAAAACCAGATCAAAGTCTTTATAAGAAGCAGTAATAGCAGTTGAGTCAACTTTAATTGGCATTAAGAGTCTTAAGAAAGGAGTTCCCAAAATTACTTGTTGCTGTAAGTCTTTCACAAGTAAAAATGTAGAAGGTATGCAAACTCCTTCATTATAAATAAAAACATCAGAGAGTTTAAATTGAATTTTCATTTTACTTCCACTAGCTGATGTTAAAGATTGCATAATTTTTTCAAAATATTTAGTAGGAACTATGCCTTCTTGAATGCAGTTCAAATCTGCTCCACTATCAATTAATGCAATAGCATTAATAGGATATTCTTCATGAATTACCAGGTTAACCCTGACATACCATTTTTGAAAATTAGGATATGTAAATATTGATCTCCTGTCGTATCTGGAGATTCTTCAGTGTTAGGGATATTTTCTCCTGTACTGATAGAAGAACTAGAAATATTGATGTTATCAATTTTCTCTTCCATTTTCGAAAATGCAATTTGGAGATCCTTTATGTCGGATTTTACCAAATTGATCTCATGTTTTAAGTCTTGAATAGTAATGGGTTTTTCAACGTTTTCCATTCTATTAAAAACTTCCTGAATACTGTATTGCTTAAAAGCATACTCCTTTTTCTCAGGAATCGTTTTAGTATGATTAATACATAATTGTATTACTTTTACCTTAAGTTCAGGATCAGTAATGTTATCAATTATGTTAAGCATCTCACTATGTTCAGCAGTAAGAACATTGAGAGTAAGGCCATTCATAGTACCAATAGACTTCCAGTAGTCTGCTTCCTGGCAACCATTAGAAACCATCATCTTCTTCTTCTGGAAAGTCTTCTTCTTCAGAGATTTCTGGAGAAGTATTTAATAAAATTTTACAGAGTTGGGCTTTTAGACCTTCATCAGTCTGTAGTTCTGCTAGTTTCTTTTTGGTAGTGCATTTGTTAGCCAAATGTCCTACCTTTCCACACTTCCAGCAAACCCTAGAATCTGTAGAACCTTTAGCAGGTCCTTTTTTAGACAGGTTGTTTTTTCTGGGAGGTGGTCGTCTAGTATTTCGAGGAGGGGCAGGATTAGTGTTCCTTCTACCAGAAATAGTAGTTCTTCTTCTAGTAGGTTTATTCTGATATCCCTGCCTCTCTTTTTAGGAATCACAGGCATATCATAACCCCATTGTTTACAAAAATTTCCTAGTTCTTGTTTACTAGTGAGATTTTGTTTTTGCATTTGGTATTGTAATTTCATATCATTTCATATCATAACCCATAATTTAGATTGTTGTATGGGATATTATATCCATCATACTGATCTCTAAGCTTTTGTCTGACTTTTTCAGCAAAAATTTACAGAAGGCCATCTATGAAACGGGCTTTCCAGAATTCATTATCTGCATCAGCACGTTGCATAACTCTAGAAATAAATATGTCCTTATACCATCTATAGTGGGTTAAGGACGGACATCTAAGATTCATTAAAAGTTCTCTGCCTCTTTCAGTCCTTTGAGGATTACTACCAATAAAATGGGTAATAATAGTCTGGACTAAAGTGACAACAGCATCTGGGAGCATAGTAGGTTGTCCATTAACTGTTTCAACTTTAACTTTGTCTAATATCTCAGCTTTCTGAGGATTAGTAAGATAGTTATCCCACCATCCTTTAAGGCATCCAGAAAAGCCGTTTGTGATAATAATAGCAGTGTCCTTTTCTGAATTATCACAATATTTACTCATCGAGGCCCACATGAGCATCTTATGAACAGTTTCAAAAATTTGATACTCAGAGCACCCATCTATGTTCCATTCCACAACCACTCTTCCAGTGTAAGTAGACTGGATTTTCCAACCAGTTTCTTCAAAAAGAAGATCTTGAGGTGTGGGTCTACTATAATAATGAGGAAGTGTCTCATATCTAATTCTGTTTAATTGTAGTGGAGAATTTTCTTTAAAATTATTTTCAGTAATTTGGAAAATTTTTAGAAATTCATCATTTTCCACTACATCTTCATCATGTTCGGTTTCTTCTTCTTCTTTAATATCTTCAATAGAGTTGGAAGAGGGTTTTGTTAAAACATTACCAGAGGGATTTTTCTTTGGTATAGAAATTCCTTTTAAGTTTTTTGTCACTTAAAGAAATATTTGTAAATCGTTTTGAAAGAAGCTCAATAAACTCTTCTTCCTCCTTTTTATTCTGAGTTCTGAAATTCTCAGGTTTCACAGGAGGTTTAAAAGTAGTAGCTTCAAAAGATGAAGTGCCAATAGTAACTTCAGTCTTAGCAGGAGTTTTAAAATCTTTAATATATTTCTCCTAATTATCTAATTTTTCTTCAATTCTCGATAATTGGTTTTCCATAGATATTATGGAACGATTTGTCTAATTATTTTGATGAACAATATGAGAATTGGTAAAATCATTTCCAGCATTAGGCTTATGTAAATAAGCCACAGCCTCGAGCTCTTTATCATTAGCTCTAAAATTTATGTGTAAAGGAGGAGGATGCAGACTTTCAACAAATCCTTTATCCTCATGTAATCTCCATCTGGCTGAACTAATGGTATTCAAAACCTTTTGGGTAGGAAACCATTTGTTAAACCAATCAACAAACCAAATAATAGTCTGTTGTTGATTTAGATCTGTGTAATATAAATCTTTTATAAGATCTAAATCTTTTTTGTTAAAAATTTTAAAATATTCTTGTCGGAACTCAAGGTTTTTCTCCGACATGAAATCTCTATTAATAGCATGTCTTAAAAAAGAATTTGGACTAAAATCCATTAAACATACATAGACATGTCATCATGAGAATAAGAAGGATCAAAGGATCTCTTTTTTCCTTATTCTCTTTAATTTCTTCTGGACCATAAACTCCTTGAGGAATTTGACTGTTTGAGTTTATGAACCCTTTTAAAACATTTTCTCTTTCCATATTTTGAAGATGTTCAAGATCCATGTTTGGCCTGGGCTGATCAGATATGGAGTGCCTTGATGAAGAAGGAAAAGAAACTGTATAGGGAAGTTTTGAAGGAGCAGTATTAAAACTTCTCACAGAATTACTCCTGCTTAACGATAATTTACTAAATTTATTAGGAGTAAAAGAAACTTCAATATCACCATCCTTAGATTGGATGATCTGATCTAATTGAGAAGGAGGGACTAGTGCTGGTGGAACAACATTAGGTAAAGTCCAATCCGTTGGGAAATTTATTTCTTCCCATTTAATTAATCTAGGAGTAGCAATATTAGTAGTAAGACAATTACTATCTATTGCCACTGTTTTCCCTGGAATTTTTTTTAATATAGCATTAGGACATAAAGTATTCATAACTTTGTAATATATCCTGTATGTAGTATTAACAGTACTGGTACCTGGAAGGTAATTGTATCCATCTGTTTGAATTTTTAAAGTTGTGGCTTCGAACAGATTTTTATCTTTTAAAGAGAGTGTCAGGTTAGGATAAACATCAAAATATACTGGACCATGACACAAACTTGTCTGTATAATACCCATAAGAGATGGTACAAAGTCTGTACATCTAGCATCTCTTAAGTATGCAAGAATAGTAGCATTAAGGCCTAATAAAGTAAGAGGTTTAAATGCTACCTGAATACATCCAATATGGATATAATGATATTTATCAAGACATTTTTCAATATCTCATAAGCATAAAAGTCTAAGAGTTTGTTCATTGTTGTCAAGAACAATGTCCCGTTCAACAGTTTTAACATGATCTTGAGTTATAAGAGAGAAAGTGCCGCTCTTATATATTTATTTAGTAGAAATAGATGGAATTGTCCATTGATTTAATTGTTCCGTTTGGTCAAACGCAACAAGTTCTGTATTAATAACATTAGATCTGGATCTTGATGTAGATCCAGGTTCAGACTTGGATGTTCTTTTGAACATGACCAAGATGAGACTACCTTGATATATAGTATATATATCGTATTCAGAACTTGTGCCATTCATAATCTATCGTAGCTTGGTTAAGGGCTAACCAATCCATTCCCAATATCACATCAAAATGGTTCACCATAATCGGTATAAGGTCTACGGTCATTAACTTCTCGCCTAGTTTGATCTCACAGTCTTTATATATCGTAGATGTCACTACCGGTTTACTAAGCGGCACGGCAATGGATAAATCATATCCTAGTGGCGCGGACTTAACATTCAAATGTTCAACAAAGTTATAAGATACAAACGAATGCGTAGATCCCGAATCAACGAGTATGCATGCTAAGTGGGAACATACAAGCACCATACCTAAGACCACTGTATTAGTAGCAGCCACGTCTCCAGGGTTCATCTGGAATGATCTTCCCTGACGTTGCTCCTTCCTTTGTCCTCTGTCACTAGACTGCTTAGGTTTCGAACCACTAGAAGCCATAGAACTTGTCCCTTGTTGAGAATGCTTCTTTGGGCAATCCTTCGCTCGGTGTCCCAAGGTACCACAATCAAAGCATTTGAGTTGCGGGTAGGTTGCAGAACTCATACTGTTTTTCCCTGTAGACCTGTTCTGAAAGTTGGTCAAAAAACATCGACCGGTGTGTGGTCGGTTGCAAAGCAGACACAACGGTATATCACTTGGTACTCTCCTGGAATCATTAAAACCAGAGCTAGAGCCTCGTGAAAACGACTTCTTAATAGATCCCCCTTGACTTCGGTCACCACCCTCATAACTTCGCTTTCCTTGGTGATTTTGTCTCGATCTCTCTATTCCACTTTCGGCTACAAGCACCGTCTGCTGTACTGCTGCAACAGTTGAATGCTCGTAGGTCTCTACTCTCAACCAGATATTATCCCTTAAACCCTCTTCAAATTTTCTTGCCCTATCTTCCTCTTCGGGTACTGAGCCTTTACCAAACCTCAACAATGCGTTATACTTGGAAGTGTACTCAGTTACAGTCATGTCTCTTTGCTTAAGGTTATCAAACTCCCGCTTCTTTGCATTGTAGGCGGCTCGCGGAAAGAATCGGCGATTGAATTCTGCCTTAAATCCCTCCCAAGTAATTGGTGCTCCTTGATCTAGGACATTCACCCACCAGTTCTGGGCTTCACCCATCAGTACGTCACTTGCGTTCTCAATCTTCTCCCTATCTGACATCGGAATAGATCGAAAAATTCGTTCCACGTCCATGACCCAATGTTCTGCCAATGTTGTATCAGATGTCCCATGAAATTCCATTGGTTTCTTCCTTGCAAACTGTTTAGATATTGATCTCAAACCCCTATTTACAGGCACATTCACTACAGCTATCGGTTCTGGGTCCAATGGAGGTGTTGGAGGTAACCGTTCGAATATATTTCGGATCATGTCACCCATATTTCCCATCATTTCTGTCATGTTATTCATACGTCGAGTGTGTGGTGATAGTTCTCGCTCTTCGTCACTCATGATTACAATCCTGTAGTTCTCAATACATAAACACTATGCATGTACAATAATAATAATATCATGTATGTAAAACAACATACATATGCACCAAACATCTCTAATATGTATGGATGCAATCTAGAACATATGATAATTTACTCAACACTCCACTCGTCATCGAACGTTTCCCAAAGTTTTGTTACCTAAAGCTCTGATACCACTAAATGTCACAACCCATCCCACTACGCGTGGAAATAGGACACGTGGCACGCCACCAAGGCTCATCCAAACATCATATAACTATACCCAGGGTTGTTTTTTTAGTTCTTTCCGCTGCGTATAGTTATATGATGTTTGGATGAGCCTTGGTGGCGTGCCACGTGTCCTATTTCTACGCGTAGTGGGATGCGTCGTGACAGCTTATGGCACAACATAACACACAAGTTAAACATTCCTAAACAATGCCTTATCCAATGATGAGTTACCATAAATGGAAAGTAAAGTGTATGTCAAATCTATCTTTACATCACTTCCAAAATCTGTGGAAGTTCCATGCGGCACTGACAGTTTTGGACATGAACTGGTATTTTCGGGGCACGGTGTTCACCACTGTTGTGCAAAATTTTAACATTTTGCGTAACACAATTTCACACATATAATTAAACCTATATGTGGTTTTATTAAAGTAGGTTGGACCCATTCAGGATATCACATCCCTTAATTACAATCCATATTTTAAGGAAACACCTTTTGATTCCAATTTAAAAGACTAATTTTAAATTAAATGAATAAAATTTACTATTTTTTGTTTGGGCTGGACCTAGGTGAATGACCCAGATTGCCTACGTACCCACAAATGGGATCAAGCCATTCCGTAGTTCTTTTAGGAAATGATTTTGATTTGGTTGTGGTTTAGGGTGGATGACCCTCAAATTTGAATAGGGTGTATGACCCTTAATTTATAATGGGGTATGCCCATTATTTTAAATATGGGTAAAAACCCATTGAATTTAATATGGGTAAGTGCCCATATGATGAAGTTGAATTTGATGAGTATACGAACTCATGAATTTGACAGTGGATATGTGATCCATGTCTAGTTAATAAACTTGGATTTAAATTTAGTGAGTGTATTGACTCATTTAATTTGACAGTGGATATGTGATCCATGTCTAGTTTACAAACCTTGAAATTTGTGAGTGTACAAACTCATTTAATTTGACAGTGGATATGTGATCCATGTCTAGTTAATGAACTTAAACTTGAATTTAGTGAGTGTGCGGACTCATTTAATTTAACAGTGGATATGTGATCCATGTCTAGTTAACGAACTTGGAAAATTTGTGAGTGTACGAATTCGTGAAGTTGACAGTGGATATGTGATCCATGTCTAATTTAGAAATTTGGAGATTTTGTGACTGCACCTAAATTAATTTTTTAGGTTGCCTACGTATCCATTGTAAAATGGAATCAAGTCAAACGTAGTTCAAGTAGAAATGAGTATATGACTCAATCAATTTAAACAACGGCTATGTGACCCGTGTTTTGAATTTGGAAAGATTGTGTTTAATGGGTAAAGACCCAGAATTTGAATTTGAGGGTTTTGTGACTGCACCCAGTTTATAAGCTAGGTTGCTTACGTATCCATTAACAATGGAATCAAGTCGAACGTAGTTCAAGAGTGAACTTGAATTTAATGAGTATACGAACTCATTTGATTTTTGACAGTGGGTGTATGATCCCGTGTCATGAATTTGAGAATTTTGTATTTTTGTATTTAGGACATAGATAAATAATCTATGTAATGGACTTGGATTTAAATTGAACTTGACATGGGTGGATGACCCACGCAATTCATGAAAGGTTTATAACCCATGAAAATTTGAAATGGGTGGACTACCCATTATCTCTTTTATTTAATAAAATCTGGAATCGGTTAAAACATCAGTTTTTTTGTAAAAGGTTTGTAACCCATAAATTAAAGTTTGTTCACTTTAACTAGCCCTTTTTAATTTGACCGAACTAAATGAAGCTCTGGGCATCTTCAAAAAAAAAAAAAATTGGCTGAACAACTTCTTTATGAAAAAGATTTTCACATATAGATGAACAACTTCATGTCCCTTTCAACATTCATTTCTTTTTTTGACCAAACAATGCTCTGGGCATTTAAAAGGGTTTAAAAAAAAGCATGAACAATTTCTTTTGGTTTGGAGTGAGTCGGCTAAACCTCCAGTTTTTGTACAGAACCAATTCAAATTTAAGGCCAAATTAAGGCCACATTGGTATATAGATGTGTACATGTAAATACACTTGGCAAGTCTAGTGCTCTGGGCATGTTGTAAACTAGAACTTGATCCCCCTTTTTTTTAAAGAGTTTTTTTTTTTACAAGGATAACAAGAACATTTGTGATGGTTTTATCCATCAAATTGATGATGCACAGAGCATCAAATTTTGTATGATGGATTGCCCATCAATTTTTAAAAGGATGCACTGAGCGTCATATTAAAATAGGGCAATACCCACTTTATGTTAAAAAGGAAGAAATACAAAGCATCAAAAGAATGAAGCCAAAGAGAATATATCATTTTGCGGATGCACAGAACATCCCAAACAATTTCTCTGCTTCTTTCTTTCTTTTTCTTTTTTTTTTTTAAATCTGGATTCTCATTTCAAGAGAAGTGATCATGAATAAGAGACATATACCTTTTGGTATTATAGAACTTTTATCCTTGAACACCTTTGTGCCTCTTCTTTCTCTTTTCACCCTCCTTTTTTTTCTCTTCGTCTCTTTCTAATTTTTTTTTTTTTTTTGTAATCTCCTCCTTTTTGTAAAACTTTCTATCCCTTTGTTTTACACACTGACTGCTGTATTTATAAGCATCAGAGTAACAATTTTCCTCCACTAGCTTTCATGGTGGGCAGTTAAGAGGTTTAGTGGGGTACAATATGACCCACTATATGTACCCACTATTATGACATGCATGCTTTTCAACACATGCTTCAAATTGTTTTCTCCATTCACAGCCCTTTTTTTTATTGCTGCTATAGTAACTGTCCATATGTGTGTGAGAGTATGACTCTTAACTTGACACATGGCCTACATAAACCATTGTGCTGACACTTTCCTTGTACAAGTGTTGGACCAAGTGTTATTCCAAATTCTAAAGGGCAATTTATTGGTAACAAAATTGAGTATGGCTGCCAAATCAAGAATTTGGATTTTTTTTTTTTTGGTATGCAATAAATGTAATTTTTTACAAGGAAAAATTTATAGTTTAACAGTTGCCCCCTCGAGTATTACGTATGAGACTTTGGACATACGGGATGCTCGAAAAAGTTTAGACTTGCAATCTAAAGTCTTTTTTGTTTTGGGTGGCTGGATTTGGTTTTACAACTAGACTGCCTATGGACCCTGTACGGGATCAAGCCGTACGTTGTTCGGTACAAAGGTGGAACTTTTTTTGGGTGGCTGGATCTAGTTTAAAAACCAGATTGCCTACGTACCCTCTGCGGGATCAAGCCATACGTAGTTCAGTTTAGAAGATTTCTTTCTATTCAAGCATAGCTCTTCTTGGTGAGCTTCTCATTGATGCGAGAACTGATGCTTCTTCTTTTAGTTGGCAAGTACTCGGTGAAGGTAACTGGACATCTTCCAGGTTGAACATAATCACCCTCGAGAGAGACTTGAGCTTTCTTTTCCTTTTTCTTGTTTTTCTTTTCTTCTTTTCGTCCTCTAAACTTTATCCCTGGACGTTCTGAAGATTTAATTGAAGAGGTTGGAATATTTGCAATCCTATTTGCCCTCTTATTGATGCGTGTCATCCATTTTCCTTCACCGTCACTATTGGGGTCGGGATCATGCGAGTCATACTCAAATTTATCAACTTGAAAGACAACTTGAATTGCCCCCTTTGGCAGTGAAATAGTTGGAAAAGAACCACTTTCATCTACCTTTTTAGGTACTAGATCAGTTCCACTAAAGGAAATTGTGTTTGCACTGGCAGTGTCTTCTTCAGACGAGGGAGACTCTTTGTTTTCATAGTTCTTTTCTTTTGCCTGTTGAGACCTTTGAAATATATTCCTTTGTCGGTCAATCTGCCTTTCAACATTGCTGGCCTTAGAGACCAATTCATCAAAGGTTTGAGGTTCTGCCATTCCTACAAATGTTGCTATTTCTGGCAACAAATTATTGGAACACATTTGGACTGCAGATTGCTGAGTTACCTTTTCTGAGCATTGGAGGTTAAGACTTCTCCACCTTATAACAAATTCATTTACATTTTCATTGACTTTTTGTCGAGCGTCTGTTAAGTCAATGATTGAAACTTTCTTCTTTGAGCTGACAAATTGGGCTAGAAATGCCTTTTGCATGTCATCCCATGTGACAATTGAACCCGGTACTAGTTGTGTGTACCAAGTAAATGCTGACCCCTTTAAGGACTGCACAAATTGCCTTATCAATAAGGCATCCACTTGAGCTGATTCTCCACAAGTTGAACAGAAATGAGCAAGATGCTCATGCGGTGAACCAGTTATCCCATCAAACTTTTCAAAGTTTGGATTTTGGTAGCGATGAGGGAATCGAATAGAGTCATAGTGAGCAGGGTATGGTTTGAGATACCCAAGCACTGGTGGGGTCACAGAATTTTGGAATTCTCGAATCCCTTCAGCAATTAAAGTTTTCAGATCAGCTTAGGTTGGTGGTGTTGTAGAGGTTTGAATCTCCCTATAAACTTGTTCCCTTGCTGAAGTACTTGCTTGATTTGCTAATTGAGCAGTAAGAGCTGCAATTTTAGCATCATTCTCTGCTAATTTCCTTTGCAATTCTTGCAATTGTTCTTCGATAGTAATTGCACTAGTGACAAAGACTGACATTTCCTTTGGTTGGAACTGAGATGCCAACTCATTAGGAAAAATTTCTTTGCGGAAGATAACTTCAAAAACTCTAAAAAGAGGATCATTTGAATTTATCTTAGAGCTAGGAGCTTGTTTTGAGTTTTGAAATTTTGTCAACTCTTCTAGAGTTGAATGTGGTGATGAATCATTTCCACCACTTAGTAATGGCCTTCTTGCAGTTGTAGATTCCTTCAAATGTGATTGAGATGTTATTCGAGCTCTTGATCCTGTGATCAGGCCTGTATGAGGCTGGAACTCTTCTTGTGAAGGAAAAAGTGCCCCCACTCGGGCCTCCCTAGCAAGCATATAACCAAATAGGAATGCCCGCTGTCGGATTTCCTTATTTGACTTTGATTGCTCAGCGCTAAAGGCTGTGAGTGGATAAACTGAGGCTCCGGGCCCATTTTGAGCCTTAGGTGCTCTTGGTCGCCTCCTTGAGTCCCTTTGCTTTTGTGTCTTCCTTCTGGACTGAGTGGTAGAGAGCACAGTTGCGATTGAACTTGCAACTTCGCTTTCTAAATGGAAAATTTTAGATCTTTTCCCTTTAACTGATGCCCCCACAAGTGAAGAACTTATTTCAATCGCCGGTGTCAGTTTGACTGGCTTTTCTGACGGAGTGTGATTAGTCTTCACCACCTTAAGTTTGGGAGTAGTTGGTGTACTAATCTCCTTCTTCTCCATGGAACTGGCCATAACTGAAATAGTGTTGGGCAACTTTATTGGAATAGATCCAATTAAGATCTGATTTGGATAGTTGACTTTGGTAGGCTCCAGTTGAGTGGGTTTCTGTATTTTCACAACAGTCTTAGCCTTTGTGGTCTTCTCCTCTGTGACCTTGGCAGTCACTTTTGGGATAACCCCGTTTGCAAAAGCCTGGAGATCAAGAGTAAAGAAAGCGCGACAAGCTTGATTCTTTCTATGTCCTTGAATAGCGGTTGGGAGCTTGTGGTAGTATACAGTATCTTGTGGTGCCATCTTAAACCTGTTCAGAAATAAGATTAAACCACTAAGTATTTTTTTTTCGTTTAATATTTTTATTATTTTTTATTTTTTTATTTTTTGTTGAAAATAATCTTAAAATTTTGGAGATGAAAAGGAGAATGGGTCCCACCGGGCGTGCCAAAAATTATGTTGTGCAAAATTTTAACATTTTGCGTAACACAATTTCACACATATAATTAAACCTATATGTGGTTTTATTAAAGTAGGTTGGACCCATTCAGGATATCACATCCCTTAATTACAATCCCTATTTTAAGGAAACACCTTTTGATTCCAATTTAAAAGACTAATTTTAAATTAAATGAATAAAATTTACTATTTTTTGTTTGGGCTGGACCTAGGTGAATGACCCACATTGCCTACGTACCCACAAATGGGATCAAGCCATTCCGTAGTTCTTTTAGGAAATGATTTTGATTTGGTTGTGGTTTAGGGTGGATGACCCTCAAATTTGAATAGGGTGTATGACCCTTAATTTATAATGGGGTATGCCCATTATTTTAATTATGGGTAAAAACCCATTGAATTTAATATGGGTAAGTGCCCATATGATGAAGTTGAATTTGATGAGTATACGAACTCATGAATTTGACAGTGGATATGTGATCCATGTCTAGTTAATAAACTTGGATTTAAATTTAGTGAGTGTATTGACTCATTTAATTTGACAGTGGATATGTGATCCATGTCTAGTTTACAAACCTGGAAATTTGTGAGTGTACAAACTCATTTAATTTGACAGTGGATATGTGATCCATGTCTAGTTAATGAACTTAAACTTGAATTTAGTGAGTGTGCGGACTCATTTAATTAACAGTGGATATGTGATCCATGTCTAGTTAACGAACTTGGAAAATTTGTGAGTGTACGAATTCGTGAAGTTGACAGTGGATATGTGATCCATGTCTAATTTAGAAATTTGGAGATTTTGTGACTGCACCTAAATTAATTTTTTAGGTTGCCTACGTATCCATTGTAAAATGGAATCAAGTCAAACGTAGTTCAAGTAGAAATGAGTATGAGTAATATTTGGGGCACTAACAACTTTCACTAACACTTACTAACATACTCTATCTCTCTCTTAGTGGTACTGTGGGGTCTGCAGTGGGTCCCGCAGTACCACTAGGAGAGAGATAGAGTGTGTTAGTAAGTGTTAGTGGAAGTTGTTAGTGCCCCAAGCATTACCCAATGAGTATATGACTCAATCAATTTAAACAACGGCTATGTGACCCGTGTTTTGAATTTGGAAAGATTGTGTTTAATGGGTAAAGACCCAGAATTTGAATTTGAGGGTTTTGTGACTGCACCCAGTTTATAAGCTAGGTTGCTTACGTATCCATTAACAATGGAATCAAGTCGAACGTAGTTCAAGAGTGAACTTGAATTTAATGAGTATACGAACTCATTTGATTTTTGACAGTGGGTGTATGATCCCGTGTCATGAATTTGAGAATTTTGTATTTTTGTATTTAGGACATAGATAAATAATCTATGTAATGGACTTGGATTTAAATTGAACTTGACATGGGTGGATGACCCACGCAATTCATGAAAGGTTTATAACCCATGAAAATTTGAAATGGGTGGACTACCCATTATCTCTTTTATTTAATAAAATCTGGAATCGGTTAAAACATCAGTTTTTTTGTAAAAGGTTTGTAACCCATAAATTAAAGTTTGTTCACTTTAACTAGCCCTTTTTAATTTGACCGAACTAAATGAAGCTCTGGGCATCTTCAAAAAAAAAAAAATTTGGCTGAACAACTTCTTTATGAAAAAGATTTTCACATAGAGATGAACAACTTCATATCCCTTTCAACATTCATTTCTTTTTTTTGACCAAACAATGCTCTGGGCATTTAAAAGGATTTAAAAAAAAGCATGAACAATTTTTTTGGTTTGGAGTGAGTCGGCTAAACCTCCAGTTTTTGTATAGAACCAATTCAAATTTAAGGCCAAATTAAGGCCACATTGGTATATAGATGTGTACATGTAAACACACTTGGCAAGTCTAGTGCTCTGGGCATGTTCTAAACTAGAACTTGATCCCCCTTTTTTTTAAAGAGTTTTTTTTTTTTACAAGGATAACAAGAACATTTGTGATGGTTTTATCCATCAAATTGATGATGCACAGAGCATCAAATTTTGTATGATGGATTGCCCATCAATTTTTAAAAGGATGCACTGAGCGTCATATTAAAATAGGACAATACCCACTTTATGTTAAAAAGGAAGAAATACAAAGCATCAAAAGAATGAAGCCAAAGAGAATATATCATTTTGCGGATGCACAGAACATCCCAAACAATTTCTCTGCTTCTTTCTTTCTTTTTTTTTTTTTTTTTTTTTTTAAATCTGGATTCTCATTTCAAGAGAAGTGATCATGAATAAGAGACATATACCTTTTGGTATTATAGAACTTTTATCCTTGAACACCTTTGTGCCTCTTCTTTCTCTTTTCACCCTCCTTTTTTTTCTCTTCGTCTCTTTCTAATTTTTTTTTTTTTTTGTAATCTCCTCCTTTTTGTAAAACTTTCTATCCCTTTGTTTTACACACTGACTGCTGTATTTATAAGCATCAGAGTAACAATTTTCCTCCACTAGCTTTCATGGTGGGCAGTTAAGAGGTTTAGTGGGGTACAATATGACCCACTATATGTACCCACTATTATGAGATGCATGCTTTTCAACACATGCTTCAAATTGTTTTCTCCATTCACAGCCCTTCTTTTTATTGCTGCTATAGTAACCGTCCATATGTGTGTGAGAGTATGACTCTTAACTTGACACATGGCCTACATAAACCATTGTACTGACACTTTCCTTGTACAAGTGTTGGACCAAGTGTTATTCCAAATTCTAAAGGGCAATTTATTGGTAACAAAATTGAGTATGGCTGCCAAATCAAGAATTTGGATTTTTTTTTTTGGTATGCAATAAATGTAATTTTTTACAAGGAAAAATTTATACTTTAACAACCACAAAAATACAGAAAATTCATTTTAACATAGGAAATGATTTTCCGTTTTTATAAAAATACAGTTTGAGTCCACAGTAAATATTTTTCACCTTTTTGAAATACAGTTTTGAAATCTAACACAGGTGTTGCTAAACTTTATAAAATCGCAGTTTGACCACAATAAGAATTTCAAATATGAAGTAAGGCAAGTCACAAGATTTTAACACATGAGAATTGAAATAAAAATAAAAATAAACAATACAATCAAATTTAAATATGAAATGCAAGTACCGATAAATAAATGAAAATGCAGGTTATTACAGTTCACACAAGGTTCGGGATCGAATATGGGTAATCAAGGAAGGAGTACATTCATGGGGACTCAAGACCATTATGCCTGACATGTAATCTGCGACACAGAGGAACCTGTTATCAATTGACCACATGTTACATTTGCAAGCAATTAGGGCACGTATCTAGGAATTGTCCTATGAATACGAATGTGACTACACCGAACACCACCTCGAACACCAAGAGCTATTACCCAGAAATGAGGGGGAAATGTTTTGAATGTGGGCAACCGGGATATATAGCGAAGAATTGTCCAAGTAAGAGATGACCAGGAATGAGTACTGGAGCATCGAGTGCGCCAAGCGGGTCAAGGATAAAACCACAGATGGATAAAGGGAAAGGAGTCGTGAAACAACAAGGGCGATATTTCCAGCTCAGGCCGGGGAATACAGATGATACCATCGTATTAGGTATTCTTCCTATTTGTTCGTACCCTGCATGTATACTTATGGATTCTGGTTCAACGCATTCATTTGTATCACGCGATTTTGTTAAGCATTTAACTGTTAAATCTGAACCGTTGGGATATGATTTGTGTGTATCATGCCTACTAATGAACCATTAGTAACTTCTTCGATATCCAAGTCGTGTGAGATCAAGATAGACGATAAGGTCTTGAGCGTTGATTTGATTCTGTTAGTAGTGAACTACTTTTACGTTATCTTGGATATGGATTGGTAGTCGGTAAATCAAGCTAGAATTGATTACGAATAGAAGAGGGTCAGTTTCTATCCGGCAGGACAAGAAGACTTTACTTTCCAGGGTAAGGGTGCGATCGTACCGTCGTATTTGATATCGACGATTCAAGCGAGTAAGATGTTGAAGAAAGGTTGTTCGGGTTTCTTATGTTCAATTGTGGACATGCGAGTTCTTGAACCACTAGTAGAAGACATTCTAGTAATTCGAGAATTCCCAGATGTTTTTCCCGATGAGTTACCCGACGTATTGATTGAAAGAGAGCTTGAGTTCACAATAGCGGAATTACCAGGGTCACAACCGGTATCAAAGCACCGTGCCGAATGGCACCGACAGAATTGAAAGAATTGAAAGTTCAGTTAGAAGAATTATTGGAGAAGGGTTTTATTCGACCAAGTGTTTCACCATGGGGAGCCCCAGTCTTGTTTATAATGAAGAAGGATGGAACAATGCGTATGTGCATCGATTATCGAGAGTTGAATAAGCTGACCGTCAAGAATAACTATCCATTACCGAGAATAGATGACTTGTTTGACCAGTTACAAGGAGCTCATGTATTTTCAAAGATTGACTTGAGATCCGATTACCATTAGTTGAAAGTCAAGGAGGAAGATGTAGAGAAGACAACTTTCAAAACTAGATATGGGCACTTAAAATTTTTGGTTATGCCATTTGGAGTGACTAATGCACAAGCTGCTTCCATGGATTTGATAAATCGTGTTTTCAAAGACTACTTAGATGAGTTTGTTATTGTGTTCATAGATGACATCCTAATCTATTCAAAGAGTGTTGAAGACCACGAACACCACTTACGATTAGCTTTACAATGATTAAGTGAGAAGAGATTATTTGGGAAATTGAAGAAGAGTGAATTTTGGTTGATGGAGATTGCTTTTCTTGGACATATAGTGTCGGCAAAAGGAATTTCTGTAGATCCTCAGAAGATAGAAACAATTACCAATTGGGTGAGACCGACGAACGTGACAGATATCCAAAGTTTCCTAGGATTAGCTGGGTATTATCGGAGGTTTGTAAAAGACTTTTCACGTATTGCAATTCCAATGACATAGTTGATGAGGAAAGATATTTCTTTTGTATGGAGTCCAGAATGTGAAGAAAGTTTCCAAGAGTTGAAGGGTCGATTAGTGAAAGCACCAATCTTAGCCGTTCTGACGGGGGCTGAAGGGTTTATCATCTACAGCGATGCTTCATATAGAGGTTTAGGTTGCATTCTTATGGAAGGTGACAAGGTCATTGCATATGCGTCAAGACAACTTAGACCGCACGAGAAGAACTATCCGACTCACGATCTAGAATTGATCGTCGTGATTTTTGCGTTGAAGAGTTGGCGTCATTACCTATATGGGGAGAAATGCGAGATCTATACGGATCATAAGAGTTTGAAGTACTTGTTCACGCAACGAGATTTGAACATGAGGCAAAGGAGATGGCTAGAGTTAATGAAGGACTATGACTTGTCAATTCACTATCATCCCGGAAAGGTGAATGTCTTTGCCGATGCTCTTAGTCGTAAGACACCAACCAATACTGCATCAGATTTGACTTCTCAAAAAGAATTGATCCGAGATATGGAGAATTTGGAGCTTGAAGTGATTCTAAGGATTGAAAGTGCTTGATGTCTATGATTGTGGCTCAACCACTCTTGATTCATGAGATCACGGAGAAACAACTTCAAGATGTGGCTTTGAAGAAGATTTGTGATGAGATTCTGAAGGGCAAGCAATCGGGATTTACCTTTGATAACAATGTTTTGAAATTGAGGGCTAGAATTTGTGTACCTGCTGAGAAGGAGTTGAAACAGAACATTCGAGAGGAAGCACACAATACGAAGTACACCGTTCATCTGGGAAGCACCAAGATGTATAGAGACTTGAGACATGTTTATTGGTGGCCGAGAATGAAGAGAGAGATGGCGTGCTATGTTTCACGTTGTACAAGTTGTTAACAAGTGAAGGTCGAACGCCAAGTACCTTCGAGATTGTTACAACCGATACCAATAGCCAAGTGGAAATGGGAACACATTGTTAGTGGGATTTCGAGGTCGAAGAGATCGAATACTATCATTACTATCATTTGGGTGATCGTTGACCGTTTGACGAAGTCATCGCACTTCCTACCACTTTGAACGACTAAGCGATAAAATTAGCTAAGTTATATGTCCGCGAGATTGTGAGACTACATGGTATACCAGCTTTTATTATTTCGGATAGAGATAGTAGTTTTACATCAAAGTTCTGGAGAGCCTTGCAAGAAGCGATGGATACCAAATTGCATTTCAGTACTGCTTTTCATCCTCAGACCGATGGTCAATCAAAAAGAGTAATCCAGATATTGGAAGACATGTTGCGGTTATGTGTACTTGATTTTCAGGGTGATTGGGAAGACCACTTGCCGTTAATTGAGTTTACATATAACCACAGTTTTCAGTCAAGTATTGGAATGGCTCCTTATGAAGCCTTATATGGTCATGTATGTCATTCACCGATTAGTTGGACGGAAGTCGGAGAAAGAATGATTGAAGGGCCAAAAATTGTATAAGAGACAAAAGACAAGATAAAGGTGATTCAACAACGGTTACTGACAGCTCAGAGTAGGTATACGAGTTGTGCCGACAAGCATAGACGACCGTTGGAATTTAACGTGGGCGATTTGGTGTATTTGAAGGTGTCACCTTCAAATGGAATCACTAGATTTGGGAGATACAAGAAACTTAATTCGAGATACGTAGGACCTTTTGAGATCATTGGGAGAGTTGTACCCGTAGCGTATCGTTTGAACTTGCCAAGTGAGTATGCTCAAGTTCATAACGTGTTTCATGTATCATTGCTACGTAAACACTTAGCGGAGGATATGGAGCAAGTGATGACTCCGACACTGAATGAGATTCAGAGTGATTTGACGTATGTTGCATATCCGGTTGAGATCTTGGATCGAAAGGATCAAGTCTTGCGACATAAGGTAATATCGAAGGTAAAAGTGTTATGGCGTAGCCAAACGACAGAGGAGATGACATGGGAAATAGAAGATGAGATGCGTACTCAGTATCCGCACCTTTTCGATACATGAGGTACAAGTTTGGGGACAAACTTCTTTTAACCGGGAGAGTATTATAACACCCGCATATGTGTTATTGCATTGCATTACATTGTCATGTATGATGATGTGATGTGTTGTGCTTTTTGGCACATGTTTGAGTGAGTTTTGACTTATGAGTTGATTTGGGTATCTGTGTTAGAGAACCCTTTGAGACTGTGCTGATGAACATTTTGTTGTTGTGATGTCTCTTCGAGTATGTGATGGTCATTGTGGAATACTTTAAATGTTTATATGAAAATAAATGTTTACCTGTGTATTTCACTATGTGTATTATTTCTGGATTAGAATATATTTTATGTTGTTAGATTTATTATCCTGGTGAGGACGAATTAACACGCTATTAATTTGGTAGGCTAATTAGCAACTTCGGAAAAATCATGTAGGAATTCGTGTTTTAGCAACCAAATGAAACTTAGTCAGAAACTCTTATAACTTGGAGGTTTTACTTGTAAAGCAATGTTTTAGCTATGTAGAAAGTTTTGGAGCCTGTTTAGGAGTTTTGAAAACTTGCGGGGAGGTAAACACAATTTCCAGAAGTATTGCCTATATATAGATAGAGATGAACTCGATATTTTCATAAAGCTTTTAACCTAAGTTTCAAAAAGAGGTAAAAGGGAGATATAGTTGCTTCGAGCTTCTTGACGCCAAACGACGCCCGTTCGTCCGTTGGTTTTTCACCAAATTCCATATTCGAACTCCTCGAGGTAAGGCCGTCGTTTTGATACCTATTAGGCCTTGTTTGGCCAAGTTTTTCGAAAAGTCTTTTTCTAGAATTTTTCATAAAAGTTGATAATCGAACTTTTGATCCATAGGGATCGTACTAGACAGACTTCTACACGTTCTTTGTAAGCGGGTTTTCTTTTAAATGAATTATAGGAGCGTTATTTAGAGGTGAGTGATTCAACTTTGTATTATGGAATGATTGCTTGGCGTGTATTTCATGTTATGTTTGAATAGCATGTGTTAATTCATAGATATATATTGTGTAGTTCATATTGGGCAATCATATTATTAAGTAGGCCCAATAGCACGGTGACATGTTTTGTTTTCCACGAGTATGTTGATATGTATATGAGCATGTTGAGTTGCTTTGGGTTAAAAGGAGCACATGGTCACTAAGCCATTTTGTGGAGCTGATATAGGCATTAAGGTCGCACAATTGAAGAGAAAAATCATGGGTCTTACCCTTTTTACATAGACTTATTGGAGAGGAGTCGCAGATTGGGAGTATGGAACGTGCACGTGAGTCTCCCGCTACTAGTATGAAATGTAGAGATGTGAATGCGAGCATGTTTATCATTCATGTGCATATATTGTTTTATTCGCTAAGCGTTAGCTTAAACAAATCGAATATGTGTGGTTATTCAAATAACCATTTCAGGTGTTAATGCCGGTGAGGAATCGCAGAAGTGAGTACATGGGCTTGGGAGTTCACTTAGAAGGCGACTTATCACGTTCATCTCGTAGTTTTGTAATAGAATGCTTGTTTAGCTTGTTTTATAAGAAACTTATAATAGAAATGGATGATAGCCTTGTTTATGTTTCTTTCTAGTTACAAGTCTTGTAAGGAAGTACTTTCGAGTAACTAGAACTGCGTTTCGTATTATCTTGAAATACATGGAATCGGTGGTTAAGTTATTATGAATCCGAACCCTCGAGTTCGCGTTTTGAAATGTTTTGCTTGTCGACTTCATGGCTTGTTTTAATGTTGAGATCGTTTGTGGTCACTTGGGTCACTTGACCTTAGGCATTATCCTAGTGCAAGAAGGACTGCTGTCAGAGGGTCATTCGACCGGTCGAAGGGGACAGTTAGACCGGTCAAAGTGCCCTCTGCTGTAAAGGATTATTGTCGAGGGGTCATCCGACCAATCGAACAAGGCACCTCAACCAGTCGAACTAACCCCTGCATGAAAACTTTTTATACCCCTTCCGCGACTTATTTAAATGTTTTCATTGGTTCTTAAGGCACCTTTGGGACCTCTTTGAATATAAAGTCATTCGTTTCAAAATATAGTTACGTTTTCAAAATTATACGGATTTTGCTAACTTTGGGTGTATTGTTCCAAAGGAGCGACTATTTGTTGTTATCTTTAAAGTTCTTTATCCGCTGCGTGTGTTCTTAAAACTATTTTTGGGAACATTAATTAATTGGGTTAGCCTCGGTGGCGTGTCACAGGCTTCGGTTCCGCTATTGTGGGACCGGGCTGTGACAAATCTTAATTTTGTAAATCAAGAAAAACCTTTTATAATTGATTTTTCAAAACAAACATCAATTAGATGATACAATTACCTATCTAAGATCATCCACAAGATATAAAGTGCGCCATACAACAAAAGTGCGCATGGACCCCCACGTGGGTCTGAATTGACAACTTAGAGCTCATGTTAAGGTAATTCAAGTGTATGATTTATGAACAAAGAAAACCATCCCTCTACAAGTAGGCTTTTCCAATACAAGAAATAAAACACTCGTCCTCACATTAATTTATAGCCCATAAAAATAGGGATGCTTTGTTCATAAACATATACAAGAACAGCCTTAAACATACATCGAGCGGACACAAGCTCCATAAATTGTCAATTAATTGTCCATTCATTAATCCAGATTAATGTATTAATCACATACATCCAAGCACTCATGCGGTCTATTTAAAAATGAATAGACTAATCCATCACACCATTTAAGGAGGAGGATTAGAGGTCTCGGGTCATCCAATCACAAACATCAATAATATAAACATGACCAACAATGCAACGAGCCTCTAAAAATAATAAAATGTGCAATAAAATAATTATTGTACAGCCCGGATAGCTCCCATAAGCTAAAGTAAAATCAATGAAAAATCTTGAATTTTTCACTAATTTTAACACAATTTTTGATCTTAAAACATATTTTAAAACAAATTCTGTAATAACCTGCATTTTCATTTATTTGCATTTTCATATTTAATTTGTATTGACTACTTTATTTAATTACATTTCTCATATTCTAAATTTTATTCCTTGAATTATTGCAAGTTAAGAATTTTGGTTGGGGTCAAATTGCGATTTTATAAAATTTAGCAACGCCTGTGTTAAATTTCAAAATTGTATTTCAAAAAGGTGGAAATGTTTTCTTTTAACTCAATCAATATTTTTATGAAACCAGGAAATCACTTCCTACGTTAAAATGAATTTTCTGTATTTTTGGGGTGACCACTGCGCCCCGAAAATACCAGTTTATATCCAAAACTGTCCGTGCCTTGTTGAACTTCCACAGATTTTGGAAGTGACGTAAAGTGGACATGACATATACTTTATTTAATGATTTGTTAGGGCCTTGTTTGGATGATGCTTCATTGTATGTGTAATTGTTGTGCCATAAACTTGTTTTGCCAAACAACATTACTTTGACCCCTATTAGCCTAGGTTGCCTCTTCAAATATTGAGAGTGTATTCACGTATGTATGCATCTGTGTATGTTCTCCAGCATGGATAATTGATAATCAAATTAGGATTTGTTGAGTAAGGCTCACAAGACTTGGCCTCCAAGTTCATCTCTTGGGCTCTCTCTATATATACACTTTCACACACACACACACATCCTCATTCTGCACAAGTTCAAAACACAGAGAGTTAGAGAGAGCTTCATATAGGCAGGAATTTTAGAGAGAAAAAGAACTTCATCCTCCATAACTTGAAAGCTTGGGTTTGGAATTTCTTATATTGCTATTCTTTCTCAACCAATTCCTTCTATCTATATCAAAGTGAGTATTTTAAACTCACTCCAAATGTAATTTATGCTCAATTATTGTTTTGTATGTGTATATATGTTGATCACCATGTTTAATCCTTCAAGAGCTCCATAGCTCAAAACATGGATTTTCTAAACTAAATCAAAATTTGTTTTTTGAATGAAATATGAAAGATCATAGTATGTAGAGTATACGATTGAAAAATTAGAGCTTAATTCGTTCGTATGGCGACGTATGATGAAAACGAAGTTTTCGTCATCTCTCAATTTTTCGTAAAATTCGAGAGTTACGGATCGAATCACGTAAAATTAGTCGTAGATTCTTAATCCTCATTTAAAAACGAAGAGATCCATATATAATAAGGCTAGGTTTCGATCAGTTTGCAAAATGGGTCTAAAAATCTGAAACAGGGGAAAACCAGCGAGGAAGACGAAGCCTCTACATCATCTCGCGCGCGCGATCGCGCGAGCGACCTCTCGCGCGAGCGAACCGCGTGAGCGAGGTTTGCGTTCCCAGGCAGACAGAAAAGTTTATAAAAAAAAATTAAAAATAGACAGGTCGCGCGAGAGACCTTCCGCGCGAGCGACCCGCGCGAGCGAGATGGCTGGTTTCAGGCAGAAAGAAAAGGTTTTTATAATAAAACAAAAATTGGGCACATCGCGCAAGCGACCTTTCGCGCGAGCGGCCCGCGCGCGCGACTTCTGGCAGTTTCTAGTTCTTGCTTATTTTGTGTTAAGGGACTGATTGGGTGGTATTTTACAAACTGTGGAAGCTCTGTTTGGGAAATTTATTAAAGTTGAATCCTATTTGATATGTTTGAACGATTAAAAATAATGAATTGTGACTTATCAATCCCTGTACGTACGTGTTCCTTTACTTCATTAAATTCCTTTATGTTTAAGGTTCATGACATACATGTGGAGTTAGTTGTACATGCATGTGGGTGTCAGTCAGTATGAAAAAGAGTAAGGGTCAGTGTGGAAAAGAGTATGAGATTGAGATTGAGATTGTGTTGTGGACACTCCCTGGCTTTTGTGTACCAAAGTGTGACGTGTTGAGATTGCGGTGAGAGTGTCTTTGAAATGAGACGGTGGCAAAATTGGACACTCCCTGACGCCCATGGTAGCGTTAAAGTGTGTGAAGCCGAACTTGGACATTCCCTGGCACCCATGGAAGTGCTAAAGTGTGGCCTACGGGTACTCCCTGATACCCGAGTCTGGATACTGCGTGAGGGTTCCTCCGGTATTTGCATGGCGGTTTAGGTATTCAAAGTGTGAGGCATTGGACACTCCCTGGTACCCCGGACTAAAGTGTGAGTCAAACTGGACATTCCCTGGCACCCCTGTGCTAAAGTGTTGCTATCGGAGTATTTCAAAGATACTGGTGTGAGATAGTGGGTTGTTGTGTTTGTCGAGAGAAAAGAGTTGGTAAGATGAGTGTGGTGCATCGTCTCATACATGGTCATATGTTTTAATGAATGAACGACTTTTAAATATATTCCCTGTTACTTTTGTAATTGAATTCTTCCCATGATTTAACCATTGATTTACCAACACAAAAAGAGAAAATTTGTAAAGGGGTATGTTTTACATTTAAAGTTATGTTTTTAATACTCACCAGCTTCTTGAAGCTGACGACGTTGATGCGTCCTGGACATTCGTGTTTAGGCTTTTCAGGTTATAACCAGGAGGAATCTTATGACTATGCGAATTGAGAACCCCTGCTGGAAAGAGAAATTTTCCGTTATGTGCTTTTAAGTTTTAGACTGCTTTGTAATAAGGATGACTATAATAGACACTAAGTTATTGTTTTAATTTAAGGCGATCTGTGCCTTTAGATGACCCGTGCTGTAATATTTATTAAGTTAGAAAAATAATTGTAAGCTTTGATTGCTCTACTCTGATTATTGTTTATTGTTGTTCGACGTTTGGGACGGAATCGATCCTTCAAACTGTCGCGACCTACGGGTCCATAAAGGAAATTAAACGCTTTCCTTATTTATGCTACGTCGGGGCGTGACAAATTCATTAAGGGCTTTTAAATTAACAAATTAATTTAAAAAACTTCATGGGAAAAATTAAATAACTGAAAAACTGACTTTTCATTATAAAGAATTTTCCAAAATTTATTACGGCCCAAAAATATTTTGAATCAATTAAACAAAATAAATTGATCTAGTTAAAGAAAATTAACTATGAGCACCAAAAATTCAAGGAATTTGTTCTCAAATTTTTTTTTTCAGTGGTCTATTATAGTGTTCTAAACACCCCATATTAATTTAAAAATTAATAGCCTACTTTAGCTATTTTAAGCAATTAAATAAATGCCATAAGCACAAATTTTATGATCTATAATACCAAAGCAAAATTGAGATAGTTCATAAAAAAAAAAAAAAAAAAAATCTCAAGTCTCCAATCAGTGTACAAAAACACTATATATTAAATTCAAGAATTAACAACTTCAATTGGTTATATTTTAAGCAATTAATATTACATACTCAATACAATATATATGCTCTAAAATATGTCCCAAAGAGCGAGAAAATACACTAAAATAATTTTCTCAAGCTACTACTAGTATTCTAAACACAAAGTGTTAATTCCCTGAACTAATAATCAATAAAAATACTTTAAGCAATTTAATACGTGTACAAAAACACATAATTATATGCTCTAAAATATTAAGATGATTCAGATAATTTACCAAAAATTATATGTGGGTCCCACAAAATTCTCCATGGTCTTAAAACAGTGTCCCTTATGTCCCTTTATTAATTACAAAAAAAATTAATAATGTATTATGGCTATTTTAAGCAATTAAATAAATGATCAAACGCATAAATTACATGCTCTAAAATACCAAAAATACATGATACCTTACCATAAAATTATCTTAGAGTCCCCTACAGTGTACTAGACACTAGATATTAATTTCAAAAATTAATATATAATTTTGTTTTGGATATTTTAAGCAATTAAAAACATATATAAAACATATATTTTATGCTCTAAAATACCAAAAATCAATGAAATAATTTACCACAAAATTATTTCTAGTCCCACATAGTGTCCATGATATAGGAAAAATAAAAAAAATAATTTTCCAGATTTTTTTAGAATTTTAAAGCAATTAAAACCGTTTAAAATATTAAAAACTATTTATTTTAATAGCAGAAACTGTTTTAAATACAAATTAATTAAATAATATTCTGGAATATTTTAATAAAAAAATACATTAAAATTGTACGGGCCAAGGGGGACACACCACGCCGCTGCAGCCGCCGGCGTTAGCCATATGCACCGCCTGCTCGTGTGAGGAAGACTCATGCACTTCCTTGGCTTAGCTGCGCCTGGACGCGCCAGCCTCGGTGCGAGTGAGCCACGCGCCGCCTCACGCGGTTGCTGCTGCAACGAGACCACCACCAATATGGCCTTACCGGCTGAGATTTACACTGGTCTAACCTACGTGGATCGAGTATGGGTAGAAAAACGGCGTGGACTCCACGTGCCTCCAAGCATGACTGGTATAGGCCAGTGGCTACTGTTCATCACCAAAAACCTAAAAAATGCAGAATAGGGTTGCGGGGTAGCCATGTTTGGAAGCCCATATCTTGCTCAATTTTGATTCAAAAAAATAGAAATCTTATATGGTTGGAAAGCCCTTGCAACATTGATGAGATTTAAGCCAAAACATAGTGGGATTGGACATGTGGATTGTCCAGAAAAGAGGCTAAAAGTTGAGGAAAAAACTCGATTTTATCATATCCAGAAAATTAGGGTTGCAGATTTCTCATTTGTTTGAGATAATCAGGACTTGGGACTTTATGGGGGGACTCTAGGGATCATATGGGACACAACCATATCAAAAATTGGACCCCTATTGGAGTTTTGTACTAGACCTACTAGAAAATCAAAAAATTTCAAAGTTTTGATAAAAGCTTGGTTAAGCTTTAATGGCAGAGCAGATTTTGGGTGATCTACGAGCGAATAACCAACCTACAGGCTCTGATACCAATATAAATAAATATGCACACAAGCATGGAGTCGGGTTCAAGGCATACCTTGAGCGGAATAACCCGACGGATCGTCGAACAGTGTTGTTACGAGTCCAGCGTCTTCACCCACCAACTGCTGCTCCTTGTAACCTCCGTGTACTCTCTTATGCTTCGCATAGGTCGTGAAGATCACTACTAGAGCGATCCTCGTACGTATCACGCGCTAAATCCCACGGCACTGTGGTGATGGTCTAGAGAGAGAAAACCGTAGGGAGAGAGAGAGAGAGATAGAGAGAGAGAGAGAGAGAGAGAGAGGCTGCTGAAAATATTCAAGGAGAGAGCCATATGTGTGTTATATAAATCATATATATTTACACACACACATTCACTAAACCCTAGGCCTCCACGAGCCAAGGCCCATTGGACCCGGTCCAATGTATGTGGGTACCCGTATGGCCCATATATTTCTTACATTTTCTTTATATGTATATTAATATACATAACAGTTTGTTACCGCTCCAATATCTCCTTTGAAACCGAGTCTTTTTCAAACTACCTTCAAACCATTTACATTATCTTAGTTTCTCATAAAGCCAGACGAAATAGAAACTAGAACTGAATCAGATCATATTTTGAACATTCTTAAACAGTCCCTAGAGGTGACATTTGCCAGATAAATAATGATACAATTCTCACATAATATATATATATATATATATATATATATGCTTTCATGACTCTCACATTAATTGAAAATTCAATCTGAAGAATTCACCCAAAAGTGCAATGCATACACACAAGCCTACTTTACATACAAATTTGAGGATTATGACTTTATATTTGTCAGTTACCTAGGAGGGGAAGTGTTAGCTAGTGAGAGCTTAATTTTCCAATTTGTGGATAAAAGTGGCAACTTTTCTACTCTGCCATGCAATGAGTAATAAGGGTAGGAGTTGTTTGATTCATATATATATATATATACTAGTGTACCGGCACGTGCGTTACACGTGTCAATCCCCTCTTATTATGTTTTGAAGAAAGCACTACAATATTTTTATGACTTATTTTTGTCTCCATATATTCAAAGTTCCTTAATAGACAATATTTCTGAAATAGTAGATGAGATGTGCATGTAATAAAATTGAATTTATATCCATGTGTTAAAATAAATAAAATAATATTTATTTGATATGTACATCTGCAATTGTCATACTGATATCAACTATTCTTTTTTGAAAGGTATAAGTACATTATTTCTATGGATTTGAGTATAAGATTTGAATAGTGTTGTTTCAATTTGGTATGAGATTTATGGTTCTAGAATTACAAAGCAAAAATGCATTTAAATTTTTATGAGTTAATTTAATCTCCATATATCCAAAGTTCAACAATGGACTGTAGTATTGAAACGGTAAATGACACATATTAGGTATGTGTGTCTAATAAAAAAAGAATTATAAGCATGTGTATAAATTAAATTTATAGCCATGTGTGTGTACTATAAAAGAGAGAGAGAGAGAGAGAGAGAGAGAGAAAGCACTACAATATTTTTATGATTTATTTTTGTCTCCATATATTCAAAGTTCCTTAATAGACAATATTTCTAAAATAGTAGATGATATGTGCGTGTAATAAAATTGAATTTATATCCAGGAAGCTTTTTTCTTTTCTTTTTTCCCCAATTTCAATTTTGATATCAATGGTATAAAATTTTAATAAACAAATAAAAAACATAATATTTTCGAAGAAAGCACTACAATATTTTTATGACTTATTTTTGTCTCCATATATTCGAAGTTCCTTAGTAGACAATATTTATGAAATAGTAGATGATATGTATGTGTAATAAAAATGAATTTATATTCATGTGTTAAAATAAGTAAAGAAAATCTTTATTTGGTATGTACATATGCAATTGTCATACTGATATCAACTATTCTTTTTTGAAAGGTATAAGTACATTATTTCTATGAATTTGAGTATAAGATTTGAATAGTGTTGTTTCAATTTGGTATGAGATTTATGGTTCTAGAATTACAAAGGAAAATGTATTTATATATTTATGAGTTATATTAATCTCCATATATCCAAAGTTCGATAATGGACTGTAGTTTTGAAACGGTAAATGACATATATTAGGTATGCGTGTCTAATAAAAAAAGAATTATAAGCATGTGCATAATTAAATTCACTACGATATTTTTATGACTTATTTTTGTCTCCATATATTCAAAGTTCCTTAATAGACAATATTTCTGAAATAGTAGATAATATGTGCGTGTAATAAAATTGAATTTATATCCATGTGTTAAAATAAATAAAATAATCTTTATTCAATATGTACATATGCAATTGTCATACTGATATCAACTATTCTATTTTGAAAGGTATAAGTATATTATTTCTATGGATTTGAGTATAAGATTTAAATAGTGTTGTTTCAATTTGGTATGAGATTTATGGTTCTAAAATTACAAAGCAAAAATGTATTTATAATTTTATGAGTTAATTTAATTTCCATATATCCAAAGTTCGACAATGGACTGTAGTTTTGAAATGGTAAATGACACATATTAGGTATGTGTGTCTAATAAAAAATAATTATAAGCATGTGTCTAAATTAAATTTTGGGGAAAATACCTTTTACCCCCTGTGGTTATACTCATTTTCTCATAACCCCCCTGTGGTTCATTTGTAACACTTAACCCCCTGTATTACGGAATAAAGTGAGACTGTTAACTTTTCTAACGGAAAAAAGGAAATGACGTTAATACCCCCAAGCCCCTATACATACTCTTTAGGGAAGAATATCTTTTACCCCCTATGGTTACACCCATGTTCTCATAACTCCCCTGTGGTTCATTTTTGTAACACTTAACCACCATGTACTAATGACTGAAGTGGGACTGCAGTTGGAAAAGTTAACATTCTCACTTTAGTCCGTAGTACAGGGGGGTTAAGTGTTACAAAATGAACCACAAGGGGTTATGAGAACATGGGTGTAACCACAGGGGGGTAAAAGGTATTTTCCCCTTAAATTTATAGCCATGTGTGTGTGTACTATTAAAAAAAGAGAAAGCACTACAACATTTTTATGAAAGTTGACCTAAACGTAAATATTACATATCAATACATAATTAGCCAGTATTATTGACTTTTTGTTGAAGTGAATGATAAATATGCCACAAAATCTTGACGTAAATGTAATTATACATATTACAATGTATAAATCATAAATTCGAGGAAAGTAGTTGATCAAAATATAAATATTAACCACTTTTTTGACTTTTTTTTAAGTCAATAGTAATTACACATACTACAATATTTAGATCCTAAATTTAAGAGAAAAAGTTGATCAAAATATAAATATCAGTGACCAATTCGTAAATAGCCACCAAAATGGCCATTTTTGTTGACTTTTTTTGAAGTAAATAATAATAATCCCAAAACTTGTTGACCCAAATATAATTACACACAATATTGTTGATTGGAAACCTCATTATTATATTAAATAAAATTCCAAAAGCTGACCAAAACCTAATTACCTTATTGTGACATGACCAAATTACCCTCAAACAAATCAATATATCCTTATGATAGGTACAGATGCATGATTAAATATGGTATAGTAGAGGGGGCAAAATGGACCTGAAGAAAGGTTGTAAAACTTGGATGATAATGTACGCTTTTTTGACACAAATATAACGGAAAAACCATCCAAATTAGAACAAAAGTCAGATCAAATACTAAAGGGTAAGGGAATAGATCATAGATGGAATAAAAAATGGTAAAATAGTATTTTAACTTAAGAATTGGCTGAACTATGGTCACTAAGCCTCTTATATATATGGTATAGATATATATATATATATATATAGAGAGAGAGAGAGAGAGAGAGAGAGAGAGAGAGAGAGAGAGAGTTGGCATTGCTGGTAAAGGTTCTTGAGTTGTTGTCATGCATACTTGTAGATATGCTCATTTTTTTTTAAATTCCCCAAACAAAAGTTAGGAATTTATATAAGAGTAATATTTGGGACACAACCTTTATATAACTTTCATACAATCTCTCCAAAAGATGTGTCTATCTCTCTCCTATGATATCACTGGACCCCATAGTGACACAGGAAAGAGATAGACACATCTTTTGGTGAAGTTGTATGAAGGTTGTGTCCCAAATATTACCCTTTATATAAATATCAATAATATAGACATGTGCACGTGTGGTCCCTACAGGTAGGGACGATAAATAGGCTAATAATAAATAGAGCCGTAGGGTAAACGTAGAAAAGGAAGGTGCCACTAATGAAATGCCAAATTAATTAGGTTACCAAAGTTGACCTCCTTCAAGTTTCAAACTTGATGAAATCCCCCCACCCAAAAAAAAAAAAAAAGTCTCAACTTAGAGAACCTTTATATTAGGTCCCAAGCAAAAAAGGAATATTAGTTAAAAGTATAGAATTTTTTTTCTTAGATTCAACTCGGTTTGTTTTTTTTAGTAAAAGTCCATGAACAGAAAAAGTACTTGTGTAAAATTCTCGTAACTTGTGTAAAAATTGAGTTAATTATATAAAATTTCACATAATTTTTGTTATACAACGATTTGATTTAATTTAATTTTTTTTTATAAAGCAGATTTATTAAGTTTCACTAATTACGGAGTTTTGAAAACAAAAAAAAAAAAATACATAACACATGTTGTCCTTTAAACTCAATTAATCCAAAATGAGGTGTGGTGTTTTCACTAAAATTCTTTTTTTTTTTTTTTAAAGGGTAAATTACAGTGGCACCCCCTCAACTATCACTCTTTTTCAACTACCTCTATACTATAAAACTTGACAATTGACCCCCTCAACTATTACAGAATTTCACTCACACCCCTTCAATTTGGTTAGGTTGTCATCCAAAAAAAATGAATACTACTTTTGCATCATGTTACCAACATATGATATAAAAGTGTTAACAACTGACATTTTTGCATCTCCTTTGAATCGTTGAAAATTTTAGAATAACATTGTGTAAATTTTGTGTACAACAAACAACAATTGTGTGTATAACAAGGATAATTTTGTTATAAAATTTTCAACAACTCAAAGGAGGGATAAATAAATTTCATGTTATTATTATTTTTGTATCTTATGTTGCTCAGACGATACAAATACGCTAGTTTTTTTTTTGACAGAATTTTAACAAAAGGGGTGTTAGTGAACAAGTGCAATTGTTAAGGGGGTCAATTTGTCGATTTTCATAGTTTAGGGGTATTAAAAAAAGGTTATAGTTGAGGGGACCACTAAACATTTATGAGATAGTTATCCATTGAAATGTAGAAAGTTTCTTTAGTTATCTGGAGACTGGACAGCATATATATATATATATATGAGTAATGATTTGTGCACATAAAATGTGCACATAAAGTGTGCACATAAAGTTTTAGGCCATTCATTTTTGTGGGTCTTATGTGTGCAGGGATGGACCCCACCAAAATAAATGGCTCAGATCTTTATGTGCACACTTTATGTGCATATTTTATGTGCACGTGGCATTACCCTTACTGAAGAGATAAACTTTTTTATAAAACATGTACATTCAAGTATTAGTCATTTCTTATACACAGAAACACAGAAGATTAACTAGTTTGGGACCAAGTTTTTATGGAGTCCAGTTAAATAGTTATTCGGGAAGAATAATTCTAAAGGCACCGAATGGTACCGAGTCTACCGACAGAGCGACTGAGAGAGTGTACCGATTCCGGTGGAGACCACCATTCTTGTAGCATAACTCGGTTGGGAATAGAGACTATTAGTTTGGAATTTTTTTAAAATAGATAGGTTGGAACAAAATTTGATACCGTCCAATTAAATAGTACCTAGGATTTGGGAATAGAGACTATAGTGTATTAGTCAGTCTGAAATTTTTTAAAATAGGATGAGATTCAGATTAGGTGTGTTACAAAAATCAATTGAACTGAACCAATTGGCCAATTCGATCGATTTTATAAAAAAAATACACTAAATTTAAAATCGATAGGATTGAGAAAAGTCGACAAAACTAACAAAGGACCGAACCGATGACCTTTTGTCAATTTTGGAACTTGGACAAAATCGAGAAAAATCGACTGAATCGACCGGTTGACACCTGACACCCCTAGTTCAGATTAGTATCACTTTTCATTTGATTTGTTAAAACCATTGCTATGCTGGTTTGACAAATAATTTATTTAAAAAGATTTATTAAACTAGAACCTCACTTTTAGACTTTGTCTAGAAATGCATATCACCAAAATCAGATTCAATCCCACTCCTATGTATATATGGTTTTCATAAAAACAAATATCATATTGGTTTGATAAAATCTCGAAGCTAGAGGGATTTTAAATGGAGCATGACTCCCATGTGACAACAAAGGCTCAACAAATTGTTTGTACTATAAAATATAATTATAATGTATTATTACAATATTACTATATTATTATATAGTATAGTTATTATAAACTATTTGGCTTGCCATGGAAACCATTTAATAGCTTTATTTGAAGGACATTTGTGTCACATCCGTTCCAGAAATTTACGTTTATGAAAATGCATCATTTGATATTTTAAAATATTAATGTTTATTAATATTGAGTTGAGGTTGACTGTGGGTCAACGGTGAAGTGTCAGTAAGGACACGAGGAAATTGGTAATTGAGATTTTCATTGGCACGAGTAAATGACATTTATATGATTTAAATGTTATTTGACATTATCTGGTATTTCTGTGAATAGTAATTATACCTGTGTAGTATAATTCTGGTAATCTTCGATATTGTTATATCATTTTGAGAACTGTGGTGAGAACGTGAGTGACACGTTAATTAAAAAGGTAGGTTGCGTAGAGATTCCACAGAATATAGTTTTCGGACGTTATTTTCGGACCCAAACGAAACCTAATCGAAAACTTTTGAAATTTATAGTTTTCACTCGTAAAGGCATAAAATGAACGTGTGCGAAGTTTCATGGGTTAATTAGAGGTTTGAGAAACTTGCGGGGAGGTAAACGTAATTCCCCGAAAGTTTGCCTATATATAGGTGAGGATGAGATTTCATTCTCATCTAAACACTCACAAATATCTAGAGAGAGGAGAGAGAAAAGGAGATTTAGCCAACGGGCTTTGCGACGACATACGACGACCGTTCGTCCGTCAGATTTTCTCCAGATTTCAGATTTGAACTCGTGGAGGTAAGATCTACGTTTTGATACCACTTAGGTCATGTTTGGCCAATTTTTGTAAAAATATTAATTCTAGACTTTTGGAAAAAATCAGGTAAAACTTGTAGGAATCGCGTATAAATTGAAATCCGACGATTATTTAGCCCCCTAGACGATCCTTCAAAGTTTGAAGAGATTCGCACGAGGTATGAATTCTAGATTTATGAAATATATGAATTTTCATGTTTTAGACATCACTTTTGATATTCTTGGATCCGGGCGAAATTCATGTATTAGTTAGGCCCGTTAATTATGCACGTGAAATTATGATAAAAGCACGTATAACTGTTTATGTGAGCATGTTATGTGTCTACTTGGGTCAAAGGGGAGTTTGGTGCAAATTCATCCGGAGTAAGCTCCTCGAACCTTGAGGATTGTGATTGTGATCTTGTTGGAATTGGAAATTGTGGTTGTGTCTGGATTGGAGGTGGGCCCAACCAGTACACGGTACCTGGTATGGAGGAAGGCCCAACCAGTGTACGAGATGCGTGGGAGAGGTGGGCCTCCTACGGCATCGATCTGATGAATGCGTACCACTCACCCTAGAGACTATTTCTATGTGTTTTAGATGCTTAAATCATGAATTGTCATATAAGCATACATTTAGAATTGTACGCTCAGCATATAGCTGAGCAGTGGAGATGTACTCCATTGCAGGTAAGAAGAAAGATAAAAAGAAGCGCGATGAGTGAGGCTGATGAACGCCGGGGAAATCAACTTGTATATGTTTTGTTTTAAATCCTAAACTTGTGTAAGGATTCGAATATTGTAGTATGTTGTAATAGAAACATGGATTAGTTTCACAGTATGGAAATCTTGTAATTGAACATCTGTAATTGTGTTTTAATATGTTTGAAATCAGTTGTGGTTGTATTGGTGTTGGAATTTAGAAGCATGTGTTGTTAATTTTCATCACAGGGCTGCCAGCAGGGGAGCAGTCGACTGGACCCAGGGTCAGTCGACTGGATTCCGTGTGTTTGAGACACTGAAAGTGAATAGTAAGGGAAGCAGTCGACTGGATCCTTGATCAGTCGACTGAACCACTGTAGAATTTGGCTACTGCTTCTCATAATAGAAAAATAGTCGACTGAGTCCCCATGTCAGTCGACTGAAATTCTGTGTTATATGCTACATTTTGGGTTCTGCTTAACCCAGTCGACTGAGCAGTCGACTGGACCTCTGTTGAGGATTTAGGGTTTTAGCTTCTGCCAGGCACAGTCGACTGGACCCTAGTACAGTTGTAATACCCTGTATTTCGGTATATTAATAAAACCTGGTATTTCATTTCTATACTCGTATAAACTTTCCCTTCTTTTTGGTGATTTTTGATATCAATCGATTGACATTGTTCCAATCGATTGACACTTTTTGATACCAATCGATTGATAAGTTATCCCAATCGATTTACATTCAACCGACTAAAAGTGATTACGTGTCAACATTCCCAATCGATTGACATTGTTCCCAATCGATTGACTACAAATATCTGTTACCAATCGATTGACATGTTTATCAATCGATTGACATAACCTGAGAAATGTTTTCTTCTTTCCTTCAGCTTTAAACGCGTGGCACTCCCTTATCTCTATATATATGTTTCATTTTGTGGCCTTGGGGCTGTTTTTTCAGACCTTGAGAGAGGGAGAGGCATACTCTTGAGTTATACATACATATATCTATATTTACACACATATATACACACCCTCACACACACTCACTGCCTTAGCAGCTGGGAAAGAGAAGAGGGAGAAACAGAAAGAAGAAGAAAGAAGAAAGGAGGAGACAGAGAGGGAAGACAGAGACAGAGAAGAGGAGAAAGAGAGAAAGCTTGGAGGTTTCAAACTTAAACCCACCCAAACGCACCCTAGGTGAGTACTAACTCACTTGGTCCCTTTATATGAAGTTTATATAAGCTATTATGATGTTTAGATGGGTTATATGCATGTTGTGTACGTTTATATATGCTGTTTTTATAATCTGCTGGAGAAGACGTAGTGCCAATCGATTGACATAATCTCAATCGATTGACATCAGTTGCATCCCAATCGATTGAATAGGATTTTCAATCGATTGACATTATTCCAATCGATTGACATGTTTATCAATCGATTGACATAACTTTTGTTCCAATCGATTGAACCTTTGTCCCAATCGATTGACATGATCAGGACATGGATTCTTTTGCCTGTTTATTATATAAGAGGTTTAGTTGTTCGATTCCTGATTCGGATTCCCTTATGCGACTATGGGGTGGACAGGAGTAATGTGACACCAAAGATTAATGGATAATGAATAAAAAGAATATGAAGACATGGGTGACGTGTTGATTCTGATATGAGTTTGATATCCGATTTCTTTTAATCCGAGTAGTCAGGCCACATTGGGAGTCTGTCATGTGTCGATATAGAATGGAACGTAAGTAGGTTTGGTAAGTTCTGGGAATGGTACGTGGATGGACGTTCGGTCATGATATGCTCTTAAAAGCGGTGAGCTGTGCATATGCTCTTAAAAGCGGTGAGCTGGACCAAATAGTCCTAAGATAGACTGGATGATCTATGATATGCTCTTAAAAGCGGTGAATAGGACCATTGTTCTTAAAAGCGGTGAGCTGGGATCACTAGTAGATGACGTTAAGTCGTGGCAATAGATTGATATGCCTTGTTCGAAACGTTATATCCCTGAAATGCGGTGAACAGGACCATTGTTCTTAAAAGCTGGGGACAGACTGACGTGGAGTCCATGACATGCGGTGAGCTGTTCATATGCTCTTAAAAGCGATGGACAGAATAAGGGTGTATCCCTAGAGTTAAACGATTGAGTCTGTTCAGGAAAGATCAGAATATGTTGAGTTCAGTATTCGAGTAACAAGACGTTAAGGGTCGGGTTACAAGAATGAATAGAGAAACAAGATATGGTTATAATAAGATGTTAACTCGTGTTTTCATAAGCTTGTGTTTATTTCAGATAACTGGTACTTCGTTAGTTTATGCTCACTCAGCTCTCAGTAAGCTGACGGCCTTTTATTGCCTGGACATTCCCCGTCCAGAATATCCTGCCCCTTATTCTGCAGGTAAGGATCAGTACACTGATGACTATTATCCAGAGGAGGGCCCCACCGATGACAGTTACGCCAGGAAGGATTATCCTTATGCCAGTTGAAGACTGAAGATGTTATAATTAGATTTAATTTCAGTTGTTCTGTTAAATCTTTTGTTAACGGGTACTTGGGCATTTGTTGTCTTCAGACCTGTTGTGATCCTGTGGACCATACTCTGATATTTTGTAATAGTTAGCACTGTGTGCTATTTTCAGTTGATTACTGTTGCTTTTCTTTTGGACTAGTACTGCGTGGTGTGGATTATTAGTGACTTTCACCTGTCATTCCTTATGGACCCATAAAGGAAATTTTATTTTTCTCTATTTATGCCGTTCCGGGGCGTGACAACAGTCGACTGGACAGTCGACTGAACCTCTGTATTTTGAAATGGATTCTTGTGAACACTTTTGATTGAACAAAACTTTTTATAACTCCGATTTCAATGGATTTTACAAACTCAGAGGGTAATGTTCCTAAGTTTTAAATACCCAAGGTTGTTTTAAAGTTCTTTCCGCTGCGTATCATTATATTGTTGATTGGATGAGCCTTGGTGGCGTGCCACGTGTCCTATTTCCACGCGTAGTGGGATGGGTCGTGACATTTATTGGTATCAGAGCTAGAGGTAACAAAACTTTGGGAACGTTCGCGACGAGTGGAGTGTTGAGCGAATTGCCACATGTTATCAATTGCATCCATACATATTAGAGATGTTTGATGCATATGGATGTTGGTTTACATACATGATATTGTTATTGTTGTACATGCATAGCGTTTATGCATTGAGAACTACAGGATTGTAATCATGGATGACCGAGAGTTATCACCCCATACACGACGAATGAATGAGATGGCAGAGATGATGGAAAATATGGGGGAAATGATACGGAATATAGCGGAGCGACTGCCTCCCACGCCTCACATCGAAGTGGAACCAATAACTGTAGTACATGCACCCGAAAATAGGGGTATGAGATCAATATCTGAACAGTTTACTCGAAAAAAACCGATGGAATTTCATGGAACACCCGATCCAACGCTCGCAGAACATTGGATAATGGACATGGAACGAATTTTTCGATCTATTCCGATGACAGATAGGGAGAAGATTGAGAACGCAAGTGATGTATTGAGAGGTGAAGCTCAGAACTGGTGGGTAAACGTGTTAGATCAAGGGGCACCGATTACTTGGGAAGGGTTTAAGGCAGAATTCAATCGCCGATTCTTTTCGCGAGCCGCCTATAATGCAAAGAAGCGAGAATTTGATAACCTGAAGCAGGGAGATATGACTGTGACTGAATATACTTCTAAGTATAACGCTTTGTTGAGATTTGGAAAGGGTTCTGTGCCCGAAGAGGAAGATAGGGCAAGAAAGTTCGAAGAGGGTTTAAGGGATAATATCCGATTGAGAGTAGAGACCTACGAGCATTCTACTGTTGCAGCGGTACAACAGACGGCGCTTGTAGCCGAAAGTGGAATAGAAAGATCGAGACAAAATCACCAAGGAAAGCGAAGTCATGAGGGTGGTGACCGAAGTCAGGGGGGATCTTTTAAGAAGTCGTTTTCACGAGGCTCTAGTTCTGGTTTTAATGATTCCAGGAGAATACCCAGTAACATACCGTTGTGTTCACTTTGCAACCGACCACACACCGGTCGATGTTTTCTGACCAACTTTCAGAACAGATATACAGGGGAAAACAGTGTGAGTTCTGCGACTTATTCACAACTCAAGTGCTTTGATTGTGGTACTTTGGGACACCGAGTGAAGGATTGCCCAAAGAAGCGTTCTCAACAAGGGGCAAGTTCTATGGCTTCTAGTGGTTCGAAGCCTAAGCAGTTTAGTGACGGAGGACAAAGGACAGAGCAACATCAGGGAAGATCATTCCAGATGAACCCTGGAGACGTGGATGCTACTGATACAGTGGTCTCAGGTATGGTGCTTGTATGTTCTCACTTAGCACGCATACTTGTTGACTCGGGATCTACGCATTCATTTGTATCGCATGCTTTTGTTGAACATTTGATATGAATTGTCTATTGCTGTGCCACTTAGTAAATCGATAATGACATCTACTGTATATAAGAACTGTGAGATCAAGCTAGGTGAGAAGTTGATGACCGTAGACCTTATACCGATTGTGGTGAGCCATTTCGATGTAATACTGGGAATGAATTGGTTAGCTCTTAACCAAGCCACAATAGACTGTGAACGGAACGAGGTTAATTTTCGATCACCGATACATGGGAACTTTTGTTTTCAAGAGAGTGGGGTTACACCTCCGCCGTACTTGGTTTCAGCTATTCGAGCGGGAAAGTTGCTGAGAAAGGGATGTCAGGGATTTCTATGTTCAGTGACTGATGTCTCGGCGACTGAATTAAAAGTAGAAGACATTCCAATAGTGCGAGAATATTCAGATGTATTTCCTGATGAGCTACCAGATGTTCTTATTGAGAGAGAGAGGTCGAGTTCACTATTGAGATTATACCAGACTCAAGGCCGGTATCCAAAGCACCGTATAGAATGGCACCAGTAGAATTGAAGGAACTGAAAGTTCAACTACAAGAGTTACTTGACAAGGATTTCATTCGACTAAGTATTTCGCCATGGGGAGCTCCAGTGTTGTTTGTAAAGAAGAAAGATGGTTCAATGAGAATGTGTGTGGATTATCGGGAACTGAACAAATTGACAATCAAGAACAAGTATCCACTACCGAGAATTGATGACTTATTTGATCAACTTCGTGGAGCACAAGTATTCTCCAAGATAGACCTGAGATCGGGTTATCAGCAGTTGAAAGTGAAGGCCGAAGATGTTGAGAAAACAGCTTTTAGAACGCGTTATGGACACTATGAGTTCTTAGTTATGCCATTTGGGGTTACTAATGCACCAGCTGCGTTCATGGATCTTATGAACCGAGTCTTTAAGGACTATTTGGATGATTTTGTGATAGTGTTCATCGACGATATCCTTGTTTATTCGCCAAGTGAGATAACACACGAGAATCATTTGAGATTGATACTTCAGAGACTGCGGGAAAAGCAGTTATTTGGGAAATTCAAGAAATGCGAATTTTGGTTACCTAGCATTACTTTTCTTGGTCACGTGATTGACAAGAATGGAGTATCAGTTGATCCTCACAAAGTAGAAGCTGTATCAAATTGGCAAAGGCCGACTTCCGTATCTGAAATTCGAAATTTCTTGGGATTAGCGGGATACTACCGCCGTTTTATTGAACATTTCTCGAAGATTTCATTGCCTATGACGAGGTTGATGAGAAAGGGAGTTACATTTGAATGGAGTCAGGAATGTGAAGACAGTTTCCAAGAATTGAAAGCACGACTGACGAGAGCACCTATTCTGACAATACCATCCGGAACCAAGGGGTTTATGATCTATAGTGATGCGTCGCATCAAGGGTTGGGATGCGTGTTGATGCAAGGTGGTAAAGTAATTGCATATGCTTCTAGGCAGTTAAAGACACATGAGGTTAACTATCCGACTCACGATCTTGAATTAGCCGCGGTAATTTATGCTTTGAAGATTTGGAGACACTATTTGTACGGGGAAAAGTGTGAGATATTCACAGACCACAAGAGTTTGAAATATATTTTCACCCAACGGGACTTGAATATGAGACAACGAAGATGGTTGGAGTTGATGAAGGATTACGATCTTTCGATTGAGTACCATCCGGGAAAGGCGAATGTAGTAGCCGATGCATTAAGCCGGAAGACGCCGAGGAATTTAGCCGACGAGCTAATGCAACAAAAAGAACTAGTAAAAGAAATGGAACGCTTAGAATTGGATGTGATTCCAGGGACCAATGATGGCTTGATGGTGGCAATTGTAGCACACCCAGAT
The DNA here is from genome assembly GCA_033977485.1 of Hydrangea macrophylla. Taxonomy (NCBI): domain Eukaryota; kingdom Viridiplantae; phylum Streptophyta; class Magnoliopsida; order Cornales; family Hydrangeaceae; genus Hydrangea; species Hydrangea macrophylla. Next base: position 110,236,730 of record CM066984.1, on the reverse strand, counting down.
ATTATTGAAGAGATCAAGAAAGAACAATTTAACGACGTCTATTTGTGCAAAGTGAGGGATGAGATATCTTTGGGAAAGCGACCTGGTTTTGTATTAGAACAAGGAACGCTAAAACTGGGAAATCGATTATGTGTACCGAATGTAAAAGACCTAAAAGAACGACTTTTGGAGGAAGCTCATAGTACAAAATATTCAGTGCACCTGGGAAGTAATAAGATGTACAGAAACTTGAGGAAAAACTTTTGGTGGAAGGGTATGAAGCGTGAAGTCGCTAAGTTTGTATCCGAATGTTCGGTATGTCAGCAAGTGAAAGCAGAGAGATAAGTACCTGCCGGATTGTTACAACCATTACCAGTGTCAGAATGGAAGTGGGACAAGATCACGATGGACTTTGTTTCAGGATTTCCACGATCAATCAATAAGAATGATAAGATTTGGGTTATAGTTGACCGATTGACCAAGTCAGCTCATTTTCTACCGATCAAGACGACTAAACCGTCCAAGTTAGCGGAATTGTATGTGAAAGAGATTGTAAGACTACATGGAGTCCCAGCTGTGATTGTATCAGATCGTGATAGTAGTTTTACGTCAAGGTTTTGGGGAAGTTTGCAAGAAGCTATGGGTACGAAATTAAGTTTCAGTACTGCATTTCATCCTCAGACTGATGGACAGTCAGAGCGTATGATTCAGACCTTGGAAGATATGTTGAGATTGTGTGTATTAGATTTTGGGAGCGATTGGGAGAAACATCTACCATTAATTGAATTTGCTTATAACAACGGATTTCAGTCCAGTATTAGTATGGCACCATATGAAGCTCTGTATGGTCGTAAGTGTCGATCACCGATTTGTTGGACTGAGGTGGGAGAAAGAAAGTTGTTAGGACCTGAGTTGATACAGGTGACTACCGAAAAGGTGAAATTGATTCAAGAGCGACTCAAGGTAGCTCAGAGCCGATATAAGAGTTATGCAGACTCTAAACGACGACCGATGAATTTTGAAGTTGGAGATTTTGTGTACTTGAGAACATCGCCTTCAAAAGGTATTGTACGATTTGGAAAGAGGGGGAAACTCAATCCAAGGTTTATAGGACCTTTTGAGATTCTAGAGAGAGTAGGTCCAGTGGCTTACAGATTGGCTTTATCATCGGAGTTGGAACATGTGCATAATGTATTTCACGTATCAATGTTGAGACGTTGTATGACCGATACGAGTAAGATCATTGTACCTGAACCACTACAGATTTAGAGAGATTTGACTTATGTGGAACATCCTGTAGAGATTTTGGACCGCAAAGAACAAGTTTTGAGAACCAAGACCATTCCAATGGTGAAAGTGCTATGGCGTAGTCATACGGTGGAAGAGGCTACGTGGGAAAATGAGGAAGACATGCGAAATGAGTATCCGTACCTGTTCGACGTATGAGGTATAAGTTTGGGGACAAACTTCCTTTTTGGAGGGGAGAGTTGTCACACCCGTTCCAGAAATTTACATTTTTGAGAATGCATCATTTGATATTTTGGAATATTAATGTTTATTAATATTGAGTTGAGGTTGACTGTGGGTCAACGGTGAAGTGTCAGTAAGGACACGAGGAAATTGGTAATTGAGATTTTCATTGGCACGAGTAAATGACATTTATATGATTTAAATGTTATTTGACATTATCTGGTATTTCTGTGAATAGTAATTATACCTGTGTAGTATAATTTTGGTAATCTTCGATATTGTTATATCATTTTGAGAACTGTGGTGAGAACGTGAGTGACACGTTAATTAAAAAGGTAGGTTGCGTAGAGATTCCACAGAATATAGTTTTCGGACGTTATTTTCGGACCCAAACGAAACCTAGTCGAAAATTTTTGAAATTTATAGTTTTCACTCGTAAAGGCATAAAATGGACGTGTGCGAAGTTTCATGGGTTAATTAGAGGTTTGAGAAACTTGAGGGGAGGTAAACGTAATTCCCCGAAAGTTTGCCTATATATAGGTGAGGATGAGATTTCATTCTCATCCAAACACTCACAAATATCTAGAGAGAGGAGAGAGAAAAGGAGATTTAGCCAACGGGCTTTGCGACGACATACGACGACCGTTCATCCGTCAGATTTTCTCCAGATTTCAGATTTGAACTCGTGGAGGTAAGATCTACGTTTTGATACCACTTAGGTCATGTTTGGCCAATTTTTGTAAAAATATTAATTCTAGACTTTTGGAAAAAATCAGGTAAAACTTGTAGGAATCGCGTATAAATTGAAATCCGACGATTATTTAGCCCCCTAGACGATCCTTCAAAGTTTGAAGAGATTCGCACGAGGTATGAATTCTAGATTTATGAAATATATGGATTTTCATGTTTTAGACATCACTTTTGATATTCTTGGATCCGGGCGAAATTCATGTATTAGTTAGGCCCGTTAATTATGCACGTGAAATTATGATAAAAGCACGTATAACTGTTTATGTGAGCATGTTATGTGTCTACTTGGGTCAAAGGGGAGTTTGGTGCAAATTCATCCGGAGTAAGCTCCTCGAACCTTGAGGATTGTGATTGTGATCTTGTTGGAATTGGAAATTGTGGTTGTGTCTGGATTGGAGGTGGACCCAACCAGTACACGGTACCTGGTATGGAGGAAGGCCCAACCAGTGTACGAGATGCGTGGGAGAGGTGGGCCTCCTACGACATCAACCGGATGGATGCGTACCACTCACCCTAGAGACTATTTATATGTGTTTTAGATGCTTAAATCATGAATTGTTATATAAGCATACATTTAGAATTGTACGCTCAGCATATAGCTGAGCAGTGGAGATGTACTCCATTGCAGGTAAGAAGAAAGATAAGAAGAAGCGCGATGAGTGAGGCCGATGAATGCCGGGGAAATCAACTTGTATATGTTTTGTTTTAAATCCTAAACTTGTGTAAGGATTCGAATATTGTAGTATGTTGTAATAGAAACATGGATTAGTTTCACAGTATGGAAATCTTGTAATTGAACATCTGTAATTGTGTTTTAATATGTTTGAAATCAGTTGTGGTTGTATTGGTGTTGGAATTTAGAAGCATGTGTTGTTAATTTTCATCACAAGGCTGCCAGCAGGGGAGCAATCGATTGGACCCAGGGTCAGTCGACTGGATTCCGTGTGTTTGAGACACTGAAAGTGAATAGTAAGGGAAGCAGTCGACTGGATCCTTGATCAGTCGACTGAACCACTGTGGAATTTGACTACTGCTTCTCATAATAGAAAAGCAGTCGACTGAGTCCCCATGTCAGTCGACTGGAATTCTGTGTTATATGCTACATTTTGGATTCTGCTTAACCCAGTCGACTGAGCAGTCGACTGGACCTCTGTTGAGGATTTAGGGTTTTAGTTTCTGCCAGGCACTAGTCCAGTCGACTGGACCCTAGTACAGTCGACTGGGCAGTCGACTGAACCTCTGTATTTTGAAATGGATTCTTGTGAACACTTTTGATTGAACAAAACTTTTTATAACTCCGATTTCAATGGATTTTACAAACTCAGAGGGTAATGTTCCTAAGTTTTAAATACCCAAGGTTGTTTTAAAGTTCTTTCCGCTGCGTATCATTATATTGTTGATTGGATGAGCCTTGGTGGTGTGCCACGTGTCCTATTTCCACGCGTAGTGGGATGGGTCGTGACAATTTGTCATCGTAAGAGTATATCAAAGGTGGTTACTTGAAGATCAATGATGGATAGAGTGGAAGTCATTTTGGAGGGACGTCTCTTGGAAAAAACACATGCGTAAACGAATTTGAATTGGTAGTTAGTGTAATAGGAGAGAAATATTCAAATTCAAATAGGTAGTTATAGGCTTTCTCTATAAATACTTGTATTGTACTCCTTTGTAATGATACTTGACCAATCCAAAATATAATGACTTGAATTATATTACTTTTCTACAACTTCTTTGCTTTAGAAGTAGATTTAGATTTTTTTTTTTATTTATTTAAAGTTTAGTTAGATTCTAGTACCTTTAATGTGTTTCCTTGCTTTAATTCGTACCAGTGGCTTTTGTAGCTTATGTTCATTTTGTTTGCATGTAAACTGTAAGCATTAACAGTAGGAGTAGTAACCTTTAGTATGATTGCTTCGATGGTCTTCAAAGGCACATCTTCGATTGAGTCTTCAATCTCAAACTCTTCCCTCTCTTCTTATGTTTTGATTTAGTGGTCTGTCGGTTCGTTTTATCTTACATGATAAAAGTCCTTTTGATTAAGGCGTCAAATTATCACAATTGGCCTGGTGAAGCGCATTTAGTTTACACACTCACACTAATACATCGGCAACCTGCTTGCCTGCACTTATATAATTCCACATATATCTTTAGAGGAATTTTCCAACCAAATACAAACACTTGAGTTTGTAGAATCGGTTCACTTATAAACCATAAAATTGGTTCATTTATGAACCACAAAACCAGTTCTTTGTTGTATCGCTCATATCTTTCTCATATAGTATAAATAACACTCGTCACCCCTGAATTTTTTTAACAGTTGTAGATATTCCTTGAAAACAAAATTACACTAATAATTAGTCCTTTTAATTGCTCCACCCCATGTGCTATCTATAATTTTCATACACACGTAATGAACTATAATAAAGCACAAATTATTTTGATTGTATATTATCTACGAACTCTCACCATCTATATAGTATAAATAACACTCGTCACCCCTGAATTTTTTTAACAGTTGTAGATATTCCTTGAAAACAAAATTACACTAATAATTAGCCCTTTTAATTGCTCCACCCCATGTGCTATCTATAACTTTCATACACACGTAATGAACTATAATAAAGCACAAATTATGTTGATTGTATATTATCTACGAAGTCTCACCATCTATATATATTGTCGCAAACCCAATCTCACTTGTAACAAGGTGTTATTTGCATCTTTTCATCTTTTAGGTTCGATTCTTCAAAAGCAAACCAACTTGCTATTTTTATAAGGTACCACTAGCTAGGATTAAGTCTTTATATGTATAATTATCCTTCTTTAACTCATTACTAAGAATTATTTGCATACTCACTTACCCAAAAAAAAAAAATACACACGGCCGTTACCAGTGGCAAAAAAAAAAAAAAAGACCATATATTAAATAATACGGTGTCATGAAATAATATCTGAAAAAGGAGAACAAGTCAAAGTCGAGTGGTGGAATTCTATCCCACCAGCAGGTAGTTGCGGATTTGTGTATCATGGGAGTGGAAACTCCTCCCCCCCGTCCACGAATTTATATTTAGTATATTTGCCTATTGCAATCGAACCACCAAAAAATGGAAATAAAGTATGTTATATGTTATAGTGGCCAAATTGTAATATGACACATCCTAAATATTTTAACCAAAAATCTTTCTTCTTACTTACTATTTGAACTCAGCCTAAAGTATTTTACCATCATTGCTCTCTTCCTTCTCACGTACCATTTAAATCCAACTCAACTTATTTTATCATCATTAAATTTTATAAATCAACACTTAGATACCGAAAATAACGATAATCTACATGGAATGGTGGATTTACGAATTGACCCAAAAATTTTCGCCTTAAAGGTGCTGCCTTTGAACCCTCGTGTAATTCTAAGCCATCTTGAACACGACCCCGCCAAACCGTTATTCTTGACTCCACCACTGGTGTGGAGTGTAATAAAAAAATATATCTATTCTAAGCCATCTTGAACAGGACCCCTCCAAACCGTTATTCGTGACTCCACCACTGGTGTAGAGTGTAATAAAATATATATATATATATATATATATATATATATATATATAATAACATCCGACAACGACCTTGGACTGAACCAGGGGAATCACTAGAAACAGTGGTCTCCTCTTTCTTTTTCATTTTTTTTTAATGGGTAATACTTGGGGCACAACCTTCATACAACTTTCATACAACCTCCCTAAAAGATGTGTCTATCTCTTTCCTGTGTCACTGTGGGATCCAGTGACATCACAGGAGAGAGATAGACACATCTTTTGGGGAGGTTGTATGAAAGTTGTATGAAGGTTGTGTCCCAAATATTACTCTTTTTTAATATATACAGGGCCGGTCCCGAGTATTTGGAGGCCCGGGACAAACTACTAAAACGGAGGCCCTTATTCGGGGGTTTGGGAGCAACACCTACGAGATAATTTTTTGGGGGTCTACTTATACATAATTGGCTTTTTTTTAGGGTTTACTTATGCATAATTGGCAATTTTTTTGCGGTCTACTTAAAATATGAGTCTATTTGTAAAACTTAAATATTGTATGGTGTCTTTCAAAATTCTAGGAAGACCTATTTCTAAAACTCAAAAAATTATTAGACTAAAATTCTAGGGACTTTTACTTTTGAGTTTTATATATATGTATATCAATATATATATATGTAGTTGATGACACTAAATTGGGCATTAGGCGCCTTTGGGGCCTAAGCATAGGTTGAGGAGAGGCTTAAACATAATTAAGGGAGACCTAATGTAAAATGCTTAAAAAAAATCTCAAGATAAAAATGTAATTATGAAAATTTTATGGGGGCCTTCAAAATTTGATGAACTTTAGTGGCCCGGGACGGTTGCCCCACTGACCCCTCTTTGGACCGGCCATGTATATATATATTAAAAAAAAAAAAAAGGAAAACAATGGCCTTCTTTAAATTTAGTAATCTACACTAGTACCGCGTTTAGGTTAGCCGATGCAAGGGACAACCAAGATGTGAAAAACAAGATTGGATCCCGAAGTTAGAAAGAAAGAAAATATTAAATGCGTAGGTCCAGGAGAGTTTTCAAAGAAGGGGGATTATGTAAACCTCACAGTGCCACTTAAGAGAGAGATAAAATGTGTTTGTAATTATTTATAAAATTTATTTATGCCCTTAATATTGTTGAATTAGTACACACAACCATTCACTTATCAAACGCATGTTTGGATCCAATGTGCTTTTGAGATCAAAGACGCATATTTAATTTGGCTAAAATAGATCTAGATGTCGCATTAAATAGATTTGGATTTTTATGAATATATCCTAATTTCACAGTGCCCTTATAACTAGAGTTTTTGTCTCCTTCCGGCTATACAGAAAAGCCTCAACTTGGTCATGTGGATTTGGATCTTAATAAATCTTATCTGAATCTTAGAACATCATGTTAGTTTGACAAAAATAATAATTTTAAGAGTAATTTTAGCTTGCGTAGATCATGATTATTTATTCCGGGCATTTAGATTAGAGAAATTCTATACCTAGATGTGTAGAAAATTATGCAACTCGACATTCTTTACTCTTATGGTGAAGTATTTAGCCAAAAAAAATATATTAAAACATTCTTGATTAATTGGTGTGAAACATTTTCAGGACAAGAAATAGGAAGGATAGCACTTCAGTGCAGTTGACACAGTCCAGTTAGTATTGTTCTCTTTCACAGAAGTGGGTGTCAGTGTTTAAAAGCTATTTTTGTAAAAAGTATTTTACTATTTTTATTATTATTATTATTTTTAAGTCCTACTTTTGTGAGAGGATTAAAACCAACTAAAATGTATCAACAGCACTGAAATGTTGTCAAAGTAGGAAAAACCGAAAAAATACTTTTGTTATTTTGGCGAGTCATCTGACTTTGGTCCAAGGCTCCTAGCAGATATATTGCCAACAAAACACATGTAAGGCAACAAATTATGCTTTTGTAATTTAACCGTCAAAAACCGCTGTTAAGGCTGTTTTTGGCCAAGGTTTTGAAATCCAGACTGTTCATCAAACCGAAAAAATGTCCGGGTCACGGGTTACTGGTTCAATCGTCGGGTGAATCGGAATCGAACCGTGACGTCATAATTATGTATTTAATATATTTATTTTTTAATTAATATTATTTTAATAATTTAATAGTACAATATAATTCACAAAAATATATATCAATCAACAACTTTATATAAAAGAGGCTTATTCTCAATTGAAATTGTCCAATTTGGGTATTTTGGATTTGTTTGAAATGACACTTTTACCTTTATTTTCCTTTTTTGTTCCATTTTTCTTTAATGATTACTTTAAGTTTTTGTTATTTTGTGAGGGTAGGTTGGTCATTTCACCCACAAAACAACATTTATTACTATTAGGTCAACTTTTAAAATTTAATTAATCTAAAAATGATGATTCAATCAACTTTTCAAATAATAATTACAAATATTTACAATTTGGTTCAACTTTAAAATTAAATTAATCTATAAATGATGTTTCAATTAATTTTTCACCCAATAATTATAAATATTAACAATTTGGCTCAAAAAACCCAAAACTTAACAATTGTAAGTTGTGCCTTGTTTGGCACAACCGCTTTTCGGCTTTGTGGTTTGCGCATTTTTTCGTTATTCTAAAACAAGTCACTAACTTGTTTTGTTTTGTTTTGTGTTTTGTTTTGTTTTGTTTTTATTTTTTGGATTTTTCCAAATAAACCACTAACACAATCAAGGCACAACACAGCCTGAACTGGGCTATGCTTTGTTTGGTTTATTTTATTTTGTTTGGTTTTGTTTTTCTTTTTTTGGTTTTCTCAATCAAAGCACTAACATTTGTTTGTGTTTTTGGTATTGTTTTTCTCAAAAAATTTCTTCAATTTAATTTTAGAGTTAACTACATTTTACCCCCTGTGATTAGGCCCATTTTCACTTTACCCCATGTAGTTCAAAAGTAGACATTTACCCCAGTAGCTTTGGAATAAAGTGAAACTGTAAAGATTTCCCTCAAAACTGATGCAAATTCTAAAATTAACCAAAATATTAACACTTAACCCCTTTTGTGAGGTTAATTTTGGAACAAAACCCCTATGTCGCGATAACGCTACCATTTAACCAAACTATCCAGGGCTAATTTTTAGCACCTAGCTCCTTTATGAGGCTAATGTTGGGATTAACTGCCTATGTGGAGTTAATTTTGACACTTAAACTCTCCTTCCTGAGGCTAATTTTAACATTAATACCTGTGTGGAACTGTTTTTAGAAAAAAAATTTACAGTTTCATTTTAATCCGAAACCACATGAGGGTAATTGTCCACTTTTGAAGTACTGGAGGTAAAGTGAAAATGGGTCTAACCACATGGGGTGAAAGATAATTAATCCTTAATTTTATACACATACCTTATAAATTTAATTTTATTACACACATACATAAATTTCATTTACACACACATAAAATTTAATTTCATCTTGTTTTTCCCCTTCTCGCTACACATTAATACATTTTATATTTTCATATTACACAAACACAAGCCAATAAATTTAATTTACACACACCCCCCATACACACACCTTTAAATTAATTTAATAAATTTACTTTACACACACACCTCTTTAAATTAAATTTTTTTTTATATTCATGTATTACACACACACATACCTATAAATGTAATTAATAAATTTAATTTCACACACATGTCTTTAAATTACACATAAACATAAATTTATTTTTGTATACCCTATAAATTTCATTTTATACTTTCATAGTATCCTATTAATTATATTGTACAATTCGTCGCCTCGCGCCTTGCGCTGCCCCACCTCTATTTTATATGAAAGAGGCTTAAATGGAATAGTCTTTAAAGATGTCAAATTAATTTGGCCTTATTGCTCTTTTTTATTTCTAATTTGATTATTTGGTAATTTCACATCAATCAATCCACATCAAGTTACTATCCAATAGTAACTTGAGGCTTGTTTGACAAGTCTTCTTTGAGCCTTAAGATATCTTTTCAGGGAATCTTTGAATTACCAAACAAGCCTTAGATTATTTTTTGTTAATTAATGCTTGTTTGGCAAGGCTTGTTTGCTCCTTAAGGCAACTTTTAAGGAATCTTTGAATTATCAAACAAGCCTTAAGTCACTTTTCTAAATAAGCATTAGGTTACTTTTGAAATTTAAGGCTTGTTTGAGCCTTAAGACATATTATAATTTATTAGTATTATTATTTATGTATTTAAAGTGTGTGCAATTATAAATTAAATTACCAAATTACCATTTTGTTAAATAGGATTATCAAATTACAATTATAAATTTCCGTTTGATAAATTGAAATACGAAAAACCCTTTTATTATATTACGATATATATACATATATATATATATATATTAAGTAATCTAATTACCCTTATACCTTTTACAAATTACCATTTTGATAAATCAAATTACCAAATTACCCTTTTGTATGTACGAGTGCACGCGCGCGCGCGCGTGTGTGTATATATGTTTATCTATACGTTAACGAAAAGAGCCTAAAATTAAAGTTTCAAGTATGTACAATTACAAATTAAATAATCAAATTACCCTTAAGCATTTTACAAATTACTCTTTTGTTAAATCGAATAACCAAATTACCCTTTTGCCTTTTCATATTGCCCTTTTTGTATATATGTATATATACATATACATATATATATATATATATATATTTATTATCTATACATTATAGAAAAGAGTCTTAAATTGTAGGTTAACATCAATTAATATAGTTGTTAAACTACATTTTTCTAAAACCATCTTAAGAATTAATAAAACTTAATTCTCTTTCTTGTTCACATTAAAAAAAATATATACATCATATTTTTTTTTAGGAAATTCAACGCCCGTGCATTGCACGGGCAATCTTCCTAGTATATATATGAAGCTCTTAAAAAAATTCTAAATTTGATTCTCACACTTCCATACAATCATGAATCATTATAAAAAATTGAAAACACAACATATAGTCCTCAAAGCCAAAGAAACCAACACATGTTGATGCATAACACAACACAAAATACATAATATGATAATACCACATAATTCCCAAAGAAATCCATAACACAACATAGTCTTCAATGAAAAAAACCACAATAAAACAACAATCTATTGCTCATCCTTCTCTTAAATTCTTTGGCTATATCATCATAGGTCTCGACGTAGCCAATCATCTTCATCATTATCACCATTGTTATTGCTAGGCCCTGCACAATTGATGTCATTTAAAGCCCCTCCATCAATGTTGTCATTACGAACTCCTCTACCAAATGTTTCCAAGTCTACATCTTCACCCACCACAATATCTTCCTCGTCACTATCTACAAAAGTAAAAAAAAATAAACGAATTAGTGACTTTCTAAGTTTCTAACTAATGTCCAAATTAGCTAACTCACACTAACCTTCCTGTGGACGACGATGTTGTCTTTCACTTCTTGGGAGTGAATTGTCTTCATAAAGCATTTGTTCCAACTCTTCATAGTCAAGTAATGTAGAGTCATCCTCTTCCTCAATGATCCAAAAATCCGTTTTATCAATATTTTCAATGTCAACCGGATCAAAGTTTTTTGCCTTATAGCAATGCCTAAAATTAGTAATTGGAAGTAAAAACTGTTAGTTTTCAACTATCAAAAAAAAAAAAAACCTATAAACAAGGTAAGGCAAAAGACTCACATATTCTTCAATCGCAAGTTATAATGAACGTATACAAGATCATTGAGCCTCTGATGCTCCAACCTATTTCTTTTCTTTGTATGAATCCGTTCAAAGACACTCCAATTCCGTTCACATCCGGAAGAGCTACTAGTTTGACCAAGAATTCTAATCGCCAACTTTTTCAAATTTGGAGCACTATGCCCAAACAACCTCCACCATTCATCTTATACATGAAAATTGAATATTAAAACATGAGAAATAATTCAAATGTTATTTAATTAGTACTACAACTTTGTAAGAAATCAAATGTATACTTACCTGGTTGGGTAATCTTGCAACTAGAAATAGCCAAATCTCGTCCAAAGCTCTCTAAACGATCCCGAAATAATCTAGTCTCACCTAACAACTTCGTCTTGCTGCATGTGGCTTTGGAGTTAATGACATCAAGAAGGCCAGACATAACCTCCGGTTTAACACAAAATGTTGCTTGATCATATTGAAAGGCGGGATTTAACCAATAAGCAGCTGCATGGATATTTTGACGAAGTTGTTTGTCCCATCGCTCCTTAATGATTTTTGTATAGGGCTTATACAATGCTTTTTTATTCTTGAACATGTTCCTGATTCCTCGGCGTGCCCTGTACATACCCTCATAGACGTATCCCATAGATGGTTTATTGTCCCCATCGACAATACGCAAAAGGCGCATGAGTGGTTCTACTATTTTTACAATTATCAAGCAATCATTCCAAAACTGGCTATCTAAAATGATCTCCACAACTTCTTTTCCTTTCCTATCTTTTGCATATCTTGAATCCACAAAATCTTTACTAGTCACCAAAGCCTTCAAGTCATGCATGTGATGATAAAGACTATGCAAAGCAATGAAGGTCGTGGCAAAACGTGTTGCTCCTGGGCGAATAATTTCTGTCCAATCCTTTTTTTCCTCAACAAAGCTAGCAAGTACACGTGATTATAAACAAACTTTGTTATCCTCGATGCCTTCTTTGCAAGGTCAGCCACATGTTCAAGTTTTGCAATATCACCTAAGAGCAAATTTAAACAATGTGCCGCACAAGGAGACCAATTGATATTTTTATAAGTCTCACTCACCATCCTTCCAGCTGCAACATAAGCCGATCCATTATCTGTCACTATGTGAACAACATTACTAACTCCCACCCATTCAATTACTTCTTGAAACAAACCAAATAGAAGTACGGCATTCTTCACAGCATCTGAAGCATCAATAGATTTTATAAATGTAGTTCCCCTCGGACAGTAGACAAGAAAATTAATCAATGTTCGATGTCTACCATCCGTCCAACCATCACTCATAATAGTGCATCCCGACTCTACCCAAGTGCTCTTCATAGAGTCAACAAATAATTGCATTTCTTTTTTAGAATCCCTCAACAAATTAACCCGGATATCATGATAAGATGGAACCTTAAATCCTGCACCAATTCCAATTGCAGCATCAAACATAGGCTGAAAATATATAGAGTTCACAGCGTTCAACGGAATGCAAGTGTCATACACCCATTTAGCTATAGCCATATGTGCCCTTCTAATAGCCTCTTTGGTTGCAAGAGCACTCTTAATAGTGGGCTGGGAACCTGGAGTGGTCCTTGGAGCAAAGTAATCACTAACTTGTTCCTTTGCCCTTCTTTTGTTGGTCACCGAAGCACCACTTCTATTCCCTGTACCTTGAGAAGGTAGCTCTTGAATCTCTACATCATCGTCATCATCCATGTCACCTTGAAATTGTGAAAGACTAGGGCCATATGGATTTTGTTGCTCACAACGTTCTTCCGCTTGCCTTTTCTTTTCGGAAAATGCTTTCAAAGATTCTTTAATACGGAATTTTACATCTGTAGGTACTTTTTTACAAGGCCCGATTTCTCCTTTCTTTCCTGCTAGGTGTTGCTTCATTCTATTAATCCCCCCACCCTTAACACACTTTGCACAATACATACATGTAAAAGTTTTCTTTCCGTCAGGAGCCCGTCCCTCACTTATATGGTCCCAAGCTGGATCAGATTTTCCTCGCGTTGATGGTGTAGAATTCGTAGTTGAATTATGACCGGATGAAGACATCTTAGTTCTAGAGTCTATATTTCTAGTCTCCTAGACAGTAGACACACATAAGTTACATAACACAATTACCAAATAGGAAAAATGGCAAATACAAAGACAAAGAACAAAAATGAATTAAAAAAAAATACCTATAGTCTATAAAAGACAATAGATGATACACTGGTCACTAATCAATAGATGATACACACATATATACTATATAGATAAAGTGATAAACAAGTAAACAGCTAAACATATATGATATATCTATTATGTACACCGTACATCAAATCCAACACTTAAAAAGTTAAAAGTTTAAAACTCATAATCATGATTCATAAGCTATAACCCATGAATCAACATGATATTCATCAATTTCATCCAACATAAGTGTTTAATTTTTCAAAATAACATACCCAAGAAAAGACTAAAGAGGATCTGAGGAAGAGAGAAAGAAGGGGAAAAAGGAGAGTAGAAAAATACCTCTTTAAAAAATGGACAAACAATTGAAGCAAGGCAAGGAACGGCGACGGCCAAAGGCCAGCGACGGCAAAGGGCGGCGACGGCGATGGGGCTGGTGGTCTCTGTGGGTGTGGGCGCCGCTATCGTGGATTTCAGGATATGTTTTCTGAAAGTGAAATTCAGAAATTGTGGTGAGTCTGGTGACCTAAAGGTTTTTTATTTTTATTTTTTTATACTAAACATGAACCGCCCGGGTCAATTGAACCGGCAACGGGTTTTTGTATTTACTGTTCAACCGGGCGGGTTGAACGGTTTCTCATTTTGAGACCGGTTTTTATTCCAAGAACGGTTTACGGGTTAGACCGGTTGGCGGGTTGAACGGTTGAACCGTCCGGTACGGGCTGGGTTTTTAAACCTTGTTTTTGGCTGATTGTAAATTGCTGTGATTGACTCTTAATTTTTTTTTAATTATATATAATTAAATCATAAAAACTGGTAATTTTGTCAAACACTTGTATTGTACTAACTTTTTAAAGTTCTAGAATTACTTAATAGACTTGGATAGGTTGGCATACCTCAAGTGGCAAAGAGCTTGACATATATAAATTCCCTCCAATACATAGATTTGGGGTTTAAACCTCAACCCTCTCCCCTATATAAATAAATAAATAAAATAAAAAGGGAAAAAAAGAAGAACTACAGTCCTTAGGCTTAGTTTGGCCCCCACGTGGCTTTTTAAAAGGAGCTTATGAAATTTATTATTAAGTTATTTGATAATTTTATACAAGTGACACACTACTCTTCAAAAAGATATCATGAAACCAAAAAGCAACCTTAAGGTTTTAAAAGCTCTATTCTAGAGCTTTTAAAAGCTCTCTCCAAAAAAGCCCTAAATTCACTTTTTGCACAGCTCATAAACTAGTTACCAAATAAATTAACATAAAATTGAGCTTTAAAAAAGAAAAAACGCCACGTAGAACCAAACTAACACTTAATAGACTTGAAAAACTGTCACCAAATGTGGATAAAAGCAATAAATTCTCGGAAAACACTTCAGTGCTGTGCACTGAGTGTTGTGCAAACTGTTATACACACAGTTTGCACAGTAAAACTGCTTATGTAAAAACTGTTTTTTAAAAACTAGACAATTTTAATGTACAAACTGTGTGTGTAACAGTTTACACAGCACAGCACTGAAGTGTTTTCCTAAATTCTCTACAAGGAGTTGGGCCCCATGTCACAATCACTTCATTGAATGTATTCTTTTGACCCTTCAGACTGTCGCTAAAACTATGTTTACACTTGAAATCTAAACGCTGTGGTCTCTGACGTCTAAGTTTAAAAATCTTTTCTTTTAAGTTATACCTTCCCACTTGGCTGTCTGTCCACAAATGGTTGAAATAACAAATGAAATAAGGTCTAATTGTACGGAGACCCATTCTTCTTTGGTTCAGTCCTCAAATCAAAGCCTTAGTAAGAGGACTAATTAAGTCTAAAGACTAATTCTTATTTTGATATATGCACTATATTTATTTTGATTGCATATATAGACACTAATAATCATGTATACATATATATATATATATACACACAACACACAAATACGGAAAATGCTAATTAATCTACTGCATGTCCAAAAGTATGCAGATTTTTTTTGGACAAAAAGGTTATGGCGCAAGCATACTCTAAAAAAACAGTTACTATATATATATAAGTGCTTTCATTGAAAAATTATTCTGGTATCCCAATTTTAATGAGGTGATATAAATTTTTTTTTGTCAATATGAATTTAAGAACAATGCCATCCTACTAGTACTAGCTCTTCACATAGACTTAGAGGATAGCAATTTATGTGTGAATATATAAATATCTTTCTATGTATATGTATACATGAAGAGGTTATTCAAAACTGTGGAATTGGTTCTGCTATTTTTATTTTTATTTTTTTCAAAAAAGAATTAATCTGTGACTGGGGCTAAATGGAAGGTTGGTTTTTTTTTTTTTTTTTTGTGAGGAGGGGCTAAATGGAGTTAAACGCGCGCAGGAGTTGAATTGATAAATTCCCAAAGGGCTTCTCAGCAGACTTTGTTTTCCAAGTCATTTTTTGTATTATTGTATATTATGTGTAGATGTGCCATTGACAGAGATGCTCTAATCACAGGACCACTGTTTGGGAATAACAAGTCCAATTGAATTGATAAATACCCAAAGGGCTTCAGCAGACTTTGTTTTCCAAGTCATTTTTTGTATATTAAGTGTAGATGTGCCATTGATATTAGAGATGCTCAAATCACAGGACCATTGTTTGGGAATAACAAGTAGTTCACCTTTGAATCATTATGACTTCACCCTGAAAAAAAGGTAGTATAATTCAAAAAATAAACAACTAAATCTCATTTAGATACATTAATGACAAGTTGACTCATTCCAGAAGCCGAAAGAAACTAAATTAAAATGAGACATGCACGCACACAAGTAAATGAACAATATTGTAGTTCTTTCTGAATTTGTGTCCTTGTGGCAGTCAGTCAATTCAATTATAATGGGATGATTTGAATGGGACAGTCGGAGATATAACCTTTGTCAGTTAAAAATTTAACAAAAAATATCTTCAATATCTGTATTTAATTAAAAATCTCTGTTCTTTGAGAAAATGACAAAATTGACATGCAACCAAACATTTCTTACATTTCCCCACTTCCACGCGTAATCCTTTTGCAGCCGCTCATACGGTATGAGCATTGTACCGTATGATATTCTAAATTCAAAAAATATTTTACAACTTTAAATCTCCATAACTTTTGAGATAAAACTCCATTTTTCTCAAATTTTATATCGTTGGAATCTTGTGGACGATAGTTACAAAACTAGTACTATTGTTGATATATTTTGAACAAAAAAAAAATTTCAAAATCTTACATGCCTTGTGTAACTGAAAATTTCACAAAACTACTTTTATGAAGTTTCACAAAACTACATTTGTGAAATTTCACAAAACTCTATTTTTTTCAAAATTTCTTCAAATTGAAAGAAAAAAAAAATGCTCAAAACATATCAACAATGGTAATAGTTTTGTAGCTCTCGTCGACATGATTACAGCGATATAAATTTGGTAAAAAATGGAGTTGTAGTTCAAAAGTTATGGAGGGTTAAAGTTTTCAAATATTTTTTGAATTGAGGAATGCTATTGTACAGCCACTTACACGGTGTGAGTGGCTGGAATGTTTGGGGCAATGTTTGGCCACTTGCTTGTGAGAAGGACTTTTGACAAATTCTAAAAAAAAAAACGGCTCCTTTAAACTTTTGTTTGCTTTAATTAAGGATTTGGTCATAATTTACCCTATTTGAATTGTTATTAGAAATAATTTTTCGGTGGTACCACAAACACATCGCTCCGGAACGATATCATTACTCCAAATTTTTGAATATTAGTATGAGTTTCAGTTCAACATAGGGCAAATTACACTCGATCTAGTCCATTAAACTATACACTTGTTTTCAATTGGGTCCATAAACTATTTTTTCTTTTCCAATTGGGTCCTTGAATTTCAAAAATATGTTCAATCAGACCCAAATTTTGACACTGATAACTTAAATTATTAGAAATTGTCATGTATGTTGCGCGTAACGCTTGTCTGCCACATGTTAGGTTAAGACAAACACATGAGATTGTGAATAGTGCGAAAAATCGCATTCAATCAGATCCGAAATCGATTTCAATCGAATTCGCAAACACATTCAACTAGATTCAGAATCGCATTACCCAAAATCGAATCATTTTTTAGCCATTCACAATCTCTCGTGTTTGTCTTAACCTAACACGTGAAAGGTAAGCATTACGCACAACGTATGTGACAATTTCTAATAATTTAAGCTAACAGTGTCAAAATTTAGGTCTGATTGAATAAATCTTTAAAGTTCAAGGAGTCAATTGAAAAAAAAAAATAGTTTATGGACCCAATTGAAAAACAGGTGTATAGTTTAATGGATTAAAGTGTAATTTGTCCTTTAACATAAAAAAATGTTTTACACATTCAAGTAAACATGGACGCCTCAATAAATGGAGAAGTTTTTCCATTAACCATCATACTATAATGACAAGAAGTTTGATTTGTTCATCAAGGTGACACCCACTTGCTATATTGACAAGAAGTTTGATTTGTCCATCACCGTGACACCCACTTGTTATACTCTGATTATAATGAGTGTTACATGAGTATGACGATCACATGAGATAATTTCTCTAGCATTTGTCAAGGTGATAAATTACTCTCTTTAATTCCACCCCCTTATAGTAATCTCTAATTAAGTTAACAATGTCCTTCACTATTTATAGACTTCACAAATTTATTTGATTATTTACATGTACTACTTCAATCAATCAACTTTTCATTGTATTACCACTTTCATCTAGGAAGTTGCCAAAAAAAAAAAATACCAAAACCCCCAACTTCTATGGCCTAAAGGTGAAATCATCACTATAATTAGAATCACCATTTCTTTTAGCATTGTTTGGTCTTCTTGTTTCATAGTCATGATCACTAGAAGCCATAGGAGGACCTTCAATCTCCGAAAACTCGACTTCAGAGTGGTAAGCTTTGGGTGAGCTTAGAACATTTTCAATATCAGTAGAGTTGTTCTTGTACTTGTGGAGTAAATGAATGGGTGACGAGGCTTGGATTGGGGTGGTCTCACCACTCACCGACGAAACTCCTACGCCTGTTTTCCTCAATTTTTTCCTATTCTTCGCAGCCTTCTGCCATTTTTTTAGAGCCTTGGCTGTCTGCTCCTCAAAGATTGCCTTCTTCATGTGAGAACCCATCTGCAATTTTTCTCAATAATGGTGAGCCATCTTCTGATTATGAGTGTAGTTAATAGTTATGATAGCATTATTGGTGGTGAAGTGTTGTATTAGGACGAGGAATGGTGGGGTTCACAAATTTGAATATCACAGTCACGTGACAGAATCACTCGCAACAATTTTAAAGGAAATTCAAATGGTCCCACTGCAATTGGAGATTGCCCAATTGTCACACCATTTGTTTTACCCAAAATTTTAAGATCATAGCATTTCACAAGTCGTGTGGCAGTGGACAACACACAAAAACTTCTAACAAAATTTAGGTGGTCCCCCTGCGATTGGAGCTGAACTGACTCAACTACCACATCATTTGTTATGTTCCAAATTTGAGAAACATGGCATTACGTATTAGTTTGAACTTCGAAGTAACCAATTGTTCTAAAAGTTTAAGTTATTAGAGAGTAAGTCCAATAATTAAAACAAGGCTCAGAAACCTTGTTAAGTCGGATGTTACTCCAGAAAGCTTAAACTGTTATGTAATGGAGTCAACAATATATTTAAAGCTCTAACAATTATGATATCAAACTGCAATAATGAGGACAACTCACTTGGGTCACCAAGGCATAAAGAGGGAATGTGATGTAGCTACACAAGACTTGAAAGGCTACACCAAGAAAAACCTTGGCAAAAAGTGCTGGCAGGTTTTCGTGGAAGCATGAGGTTAGCCCAAACTCATACTGCATTGAAATTTCACTCTAAGCAGTCAGGAAATTTATCTGATTAAGGCGTGTTTGGCAACAGCTTCTGCTTCTGCTTCTGCCATTTAATCGCAGGAAACTGAATTTGGCCCAGTCATAAAGTTTTGCAATTGACTCATATTTTCTTGCGATTGAATCGCAGAAGCTGGTTTGCCAAACAATTTCATTTAAACTTCGAGAGTTCCATAATAACTTGTGAACTCCAAAAACTGTTACCAATCGTGACCTTAGTATTTAAAATATATAAATTTAGTAAAAAGTCCCTTATTTTAAATTAATGAAGTCGAAACTTGAAAGGACACACTGTTTTTTTATTTTAGTCAAAACTACATGACTTGTGAAAATTAATCGGATCAAATCCTTATGTTTTAAAAGTTATGTGAAATTCATATAACTCTTTATGTGAAATTTCAAATAACTAGTTCATTTTTTTAACATATTAACTTTTCACTAAAATTAAAAATTGGTTGGTCCTACTATTATATAAAAAGTCTATTTTAGAGAATTTTTTTATTAAAATTCCCTTTAAAATGTTGCAGCAGTTTTTTTTTTTTTTTAAGTTACCCATATCCACAGAAAGTAAGCCATCTGGAACGCATTCTGTAAAATTGAAAACAAATTGCATTACTAGGATAGTTGATTAAAAACAACATAAAATTGTATGTGTGTCTTAATTCATATATGTATATCTTAAGGTACAATCAATTAATTACCTGGAACAAGGTAAAGTGGATGAAGAAAAGAATCAAATCGGGTCGATTGAACCAAAAATACTTGTTACTAGGCTCTACCACTGGAGCTCCCTTTACCACGCTTGTTCTTTCTTGAATTTGCTGAGCCATGTCCATTATAATCAGCTCAAGCTTTGTTCCAATCACTAAAATTATCTGCTTAATTCAACAATGGACTCAATTGAGTTCTGTTATTCATATTTCATTAAAGAAAATGGTATATTATATAGACAACCCATCATGTATTGCCCTTTTTCACTAACATCCTCAAAACTAAAAATCCACCAAGTTGACCCCTAAACTATTATTTTACTTCACAAAGTTGACACCCTCTAATACCCCCTCACAAATAGTTGAGGGGTCGGTTTGTTGATTTTTTTTAGTTCAATGGGTATTAGTGAAAACCTGCAATACGTGAAGGGGTGTCTGTATAATATATATATATACCCTAAAGAAAATGAGCTAAATAGGAATATTATAGTATCTTACTGCTAATGGCATGAATGATATCCCAAAAAGTGTGTACCATCCTATAATTAAGGACAGAGTAATATTGTATCTTTTGTTAATCAAAAGCTATTTAAAAGAAATTAAATATAAAATAAAAAAAAATATATGTAGAGTGAGGATGTCTTACTATAGACATTAAGAAGCTGAAAGATGATTGCAAACACCCATAGAGGTATGCTGTCAAAATGAACCTCCATCATTAGCGCCCGTAAGTCTAATAATGCACAAAGAGAGAGAGAGAGAGAGAGAGAGAGAGAGAGAGAGAGAGAGAGAGAGACCTGATACCGATGACTACCTTGAAATCATCTTCCATAGATCTTTTGATGTACTTGTGGAAGTTAAATTTGGCATTTGAAGAAAAATGAGCCTGTAGTAGTAATATCCCCATAAAAGAGACTATTAAAGTTGGAAGGAAGATAAATGAGACAGGCGCCCTTGTGCATTTCAGGTTGATGTGGGCAAGAAATTATCTCACGCGATACCTGTGTGACTTTTATTGTAAATTTGAGTTTTTTCTTGGTTTCAAGGTATTGGAGAGATCACAGACACTATTACGTGGTGTGACAGTCGTATGAGATAATTTCTAATATGGACAGCCCAGCAACATTGATTATGCCATTCCATATGGACCAGGACTTAAGCTATACCTCCATGAAGTGAAATGGTCATTGTGGTCTTTAACATATACTTGGAACTAAAAAAAATTAGAAATCCACTTACGTTAATAAATCCATGCCTCATGGTCAGATAGTCCACCTTTGTAACCGAAGCAAAGAATTGCCTGAAAAACGCCACCTGCAATTATATAATCCCATTAATTTAGAAACTAATGTGTTTTATATATGTATTGATAAAAATCATCACAATTACTAATCCCATCTTCAACCCATGGCGATTGGAGAAATTTTTAGGTGTTTGAAGGGTATTACGTGATGAGAGCATTTTTACTCACCCAAAAAATGATTCATCAATACTCAGCTAAGCATACCATTGGCTAATGCAGTGGGACCCAATATTAAGCAAAATGGATCCTACTACATTGACCAATGAGATACTTCGGTGAGCATTAATAAACTATATTTTGGGTGAGTAAAATTATTTTCTTACGTTATAGTCCTAGATTGTACCATGTTGTCAATTAGAAATTTAGAATAGGCATGTTCATTTGGACCTAGAACAAAGGACCCACAATTAGTGAGACACAAATGGCCTCTACAACTCGAGAAACTATTGAATATCGCGGGGATATCATGTCACAAAGCTAGCGTGGTATCACAATCAAATGAGCATCCACCATGTGTTCAAGAGAAGTTATTCAGTATAGCTGTTACACCACGTCATCATGTTGATGTGGTATGACCTTTTAATCTATATCATACATACATGTCCTCTATTTCTAGGGTGATCATGACAAGTAGAGTGCTTGTTATAATCCACCTGGAATAAGGGGCATGTATATGGTCTAGATTAAAATGCCACACCACATCAACATGCTGATGTGGCATGATGGTTGCACGAAATAATTTCTTTTGATGTAGATAGAGTAATTTGATTGGTGACATCATGTAGACTTGGTGACGTGCTCTCATCATTATATTCAATATTTTCTCCTACAACTCAAGATACCTATTGGGATTCACTGTAGTCTGTAGAGTACCAGGTACTACTGCTACTTTAAGCATCCAAAAATTTCTCGTGGCCATTGAGTTAATAATGAAGCATTTACAAGCCCTCACATCATCAACTCTCCTTACACCAAAAAATCCTACGTTTTGTGTGTGTGTGTGTGTGTGTGTGCGCGCTCGCACGCGCTTTATTAGATATTTAGATGGTTCATGCATACAGGATATGTCTTTCTACAATTAAGTTCATTAAATTTATTTTTTGTATTTGTTTATTCATGTATTACATAGGTTTATGTATTAGACTTAAAGTAGTCTTAGAAGAATAATGATATTAAATGTAATGGATACATGAACTTGGATAGATACATTATGTTTGAGATCCAATAAATACATATGTAATTCTGGGATTTGAAAAATTGAAGTAATGAATTGAAATAGAAGCATCAGTGTGTAAATCTCATTCTACTTAGAATGTGCTTATTTTAGTTTTTTATTTTCAAATATCCTACTTGTCTATATATATATCTATTTCATATTTATGATGTATTATAAATTATTTTATTTAGGCACTCTGGGATAACGTGATAATTGAATTTTATTTTATTTTATTTCTTTTAGATTATAATTGGATTTTATTCAGCAGACAGTAAGTTGTGATAAATCTTTGCAGGTGTAAGGGCAATTCTTTCCTTCCAATCTCTAAGCTTTAGTTTGAGAATGTTTTTACTATTATTATGTACATATTTGTATAATATGGTTAAATTTGAAAAATTAAATTATTGGATGGAATTTATGCTATTAAATTTGTTATGCATTTCTATTTGTTGACAAATTCCCTTGCGTATGCACGGGTGTTCGACTAAATATCCTATAGATTTTTGCGGCTGTCTCATTCCCTGTAACGTACTACTGTCTATCCTTGATATGTATTCATGATTATGTATGTATCTTTTTCTTTGATAAACGATTGTGTATATATCTAATCTACAAGAGTTAGTTCCCCCTCCCAAAAAAAATTAAAAATTAAAAATTAAAGGTAGAAAAAAAAATGATGTCTTACAATCCATCTGAGACCAGGAATTGTAGACAAGCCACTGTGCCGCCTAACAAATGAGGTTTGATGAGTGAATCTAAACCTGGAAGGGTCTGTAAAAGTGCAAAATCATCAAACTCAAGACACACTTCAATTTCTTCAAGAAAAGAAAATAGAGTAAATCAGAGTGCCAATTACCA
Organism: Hydrangea macrophylla; assembly: GCA_033977485.1. NCBI lineage: Eukaryota > Viridiplantae > Streptophyta > Magnoliopsida > Cornales > Hydrangeaceae > Hydrangea > Hydrangea macrophylla. Next base: position 110,213,110 of record CM066984.1, on the reverse strand, counting down.
TAAGTAAATTGATATTCGAATGAACTGGTCTCCATTTCCCATGCTTTCCATCTCTTCAACTGTTAACACAATCATCCAAAGCAATAATGTTAAATCTGATCTGAGTTTTACAATAATTACATATGTATATATATTCTAGTTGCCAGAAATGACATGGAACGCTCACTCAAGTCAGTTGAGTCATAGCCTGACTGACCCAACTCATTGATAGGAACTATAGCGAACACCGAACCAGTGGTATGACAGTATTCCCGACGCTCACCATTTCAGGAATTAAACCTAGGACCTAACAATCCCCAAATCACTTGGAGAGTAAGTCAACTGCCATTGGACCTTCCGGTCCGTGTATGAATCCAGGAAATTAGAACTCATTGAAGCAGGGCCGGCCCTGAGATGACCAAAATTGGCCGAGGCCTCAAGCGAATTTTCAAAAAGGCCAAAAAAATGAGGCCTCTATACTAAGTTTCATTAAAATTGTAAAAAAAAAATAGGCCTAAAAATGATAAGTTTCGTAGAAATTTAATAGAAATTAGAAGAAAATAAGCCTAAAAATGATAAATTTCATAAAAATTAGAAAGAAATTAAGAAAAAAATAGGCCTAAAAATGAGGCCTAAAGTCGAGGCCCCATGCGATTGCTTTGAAAAATAGGCCCAGGGCCGGCCCTGCATTGAAGCAGCTACATCCATTGGAATAAGGCTTAGTTTGGCCCCCCTTTGGTGCTTCTCCTTTTTTAATGCACAATTTCATGTTAATTCATTTGGTAACTAGTTTATGTGCTTGGTAAAAATTGAACTTAGGGCTTTTTTGGGGGAGCTTTTAAAAGCTCTAGAATGGAGCTTTTAAAAGCTCAAGGTGGCTTTTGGTTTCATGATATATTTTTGAAATGTAGTGTGTCACTTGTACAAAATTATCAAACAATTAGTAGTAAATTTCATAAGCTCCTTTTAAAAAGCCACATGGGAGCCAAACTAAGCCTAAGTAAACTAAAAATATAAATAAACAACCAAGTATATGTTCTATAGATGTGCCCCTGACTTACCAACATGAACATAGATATTGTGTAGGAATACCAACAAAAAAAAAATCTTGGTAAAGATAGGAATACAAAATTTCTGGATAAGCAGAATTTGTAATTTTTTTTCCCCTTCTTCTAAAAAGGTAAAGAAACTTAAATTAAAGAGGCAATTGAGTAGTGAGAGAGACCACATACTTTGGCCTGTGCTAGAGCCATAGTGATGACACTGTAGAGAACATGAAAAACTGCGAGCGCAAATACGAAGATGTGCAGTTGATGAACTCCTGATTGAGAAATCAACGGCACTTTGTCCTTTCATCCCACAAAGAATTAAAGGATCAAACTGGTTAATTTTTTTATAAATAATTATGTGTAAGTGTGTGTGTATACACACACACATATATATATATATATATATATATCACTTACTTTATTAGAGCAGTAGTCATTTCCACCTGTATTAATTTTTCTGGTATAATCCTTGGAATGCTCTGTCTTACATGGAAGCATAATATTTCCAGCTTTGGTTGAGATACATATCTTTGACACTGGTTTTGTACCTACTGTAATCAACAGTGATATGAATCCCAATAGCATCAACTCTGCACTCAAAAATAAAGTACATAAGTGAGCTTCAATAAATATAGTAGGGGGAAAGAAAATCTAATGGTCCGATTGAAAATTAAGAATTAAAAATTAAATGCTAAATTTAAAATATTGAAAATTTTAATTGATTAAATTTGTAATATTAAAAACAGTGTTTCAATTACTGAAATAGACTGCATTCAGTAATAATTTTTAGTAGAATTTTTTCACGTCAAGTTTTCTGTAGTTTTTGGCTATTTTTTCAATTAAGTAGTACATTATCAAACGCTCTGAAAAAAATTAAGTCGTTTTCATCACTTAATTGAGTTATCAAACATACCGTGAGTTAGGTCTCTAACTCACTTTAGCCTCTCTCTACAATTTTAATTGAATCAATTTGGTTTTTCATGTTTTTAAAAAGAGACGATGCGGCTTTAGTTGATATGGCACTGGCCTTTTGAAAAATAATAAAACAAGAAGTGACAATTTGTAGGCTTGCCAAGTGCAATATTACTATTATTATTATTTTTTATAATACATCTACCACAAAAATTGTAAAACAAACAGAGAGACAGAGAGAGACCAGCTTTAATCTTCTCCAAAGCCTCAGCCATGGCCTTCTTCTGGTGCTTCTTAAACCACTGTCATCTCATTTGAGAAAGACAGAGAAAGTAATTCAAAAATAACTCTTACCACCATTTCAATCACAGTTTAGATCTTCTATAAATATATGGTTGAAACACATATGCTTTGTTTTGTGTGGGAATTCACAGAACTATAAAGAAAATAAAAGTAGATGATAAATCTTTTCTCAAGTGCTAATAACACTAGTAAATATTAAATAATTTCGAATGCAATCGGAAAACAAGACAAACGGAAGAGATATGACACATTTTAACAATATCCTTTATTTTTTTCCCCCTTCTTCTCACAAAATTTCCTCATTAATCAAATAAAGAAAAATATTTCCTTTCCCACACCAAATTGATAAACCAAACATAGCCTTAGTCGGGCCAAGCTGCCATCATGTGATAGGCTTCGCTATGCTTCTCACATTTTGTCTCACAAATGGTTCTCAAATACATGTGGCAGATAGACCATGCTTAATAATGATGGGTTCACTTCAAAATCCCTTAATTAAAACCAAATGAGCTCACTGCTACATGTGTTTGAAAACCATTAACATTACTCTCATGTAATTAAGGAGCTGGGAAAACAACTACAGCATCTCCATTACATGTTGCTCAATTCCTCTTAAAGTAAAACAAAAAATTGAATTACTCGTACCTTTCCAAGAGAATTAATTCCATGTTCAATCAAAATAGAGATGATCACAAACACTGCACAAACAAGAGAAACAGCCCAAGTTGGAGTCTCCTTCAATGATCTATCTCCATAACCCCCAGCCGTGGCTCCCATGCTTCAAAGTTCAAGAGCTAGATAGAAGAGGCTTCACTAGTGCTCAAAATTATATTAAAACTACATGTCTATATGTAATGTTCATTGAAATAGTATGCTCCAATGTGACAAGGACCAAAAATCACCAACATTAAAAGTTAGGAAGAACCATATGATATAACTTTGACTGCTATTTAAACCAATCTTTTACTAGTGCACATCCCCCCTTGATCATTATTTGATACCTAACGTAACAAATCTTGATATTTTCGGGTTACCCAAAAAAAAAAAAAAAAAGCTACTAGAAAAAAGTCAACCTAATGATGTGACTAAGTGAAACTATTGTTGTGATTTGATGGAAATTTAATCTGGTGACTCCACTAGACCTTCCCAGAGCCTCGCTCCACTTGATTTACGCGGAATTTCATCTCACTATTTTGCGTTGACTTGTTCAATCCCTGTAGAAATTATATTACTTTCAGATGACCATATATTTATTTTAATAACCCTATTTATATTAACTTTCTATTTGAATTCTTATTGCAAATGATCAGCTTAAGTTAGGTTGTCGAGAGGGATGTAGTTCAATTGGTATAGCATTTCTCTTCCTAGTGGGGAGGGAGAGGGTTCGAATCCCCATAGTTCGAATTCCCATAGGGGATTCTAGTTACTTGCCTCCCAGTTATTCTTCAGTCGAAATGAATGGCCTTTATTAGGTTTTATTGTGGTCCAGTGTGAGACTTTGAGATTTGGTTGGTACTAAGGTGTGCATGTGTGTATCTAGTCCGGATTTAAGTAAGTTTCAAAAAAAAAAGTTAGTCCTGTGTTAATTACCATAAATCAGGCTCAGACAAAATTGTGTCGGTGGATTATGCAACATATTGATAAAACTTGACTTGCAACTATGAAAATTCATTTCTTTTTTCTTTTTTCCTTTTTTTTTTTTTTAAAAAAAAAAAATATGAAAAGAGAACTTTATTAAATCAAGCATCAGGAAAAACAAAATCACAAGCAATACAAGACCAAATCTCATAGGGAATTTCTTCCAGCCAAACACGTAGACCATTAAGGTTCTTAGCAAGCCTAGCTAACGTATGTGCAACAGCATTTGCTGTTCTCGGAACAAATTGACATCATCTGACGGGTTTAGGTGTAATGAGTCATTGTGGACCATTAATCATACAGATATTATATTGATTCAACAGTTCACGATAATCTATCACACCAAAACTCGTCATACGGAATAATTTTTCCAAATTGACAGGACTCCATCACCTTAAAATGCATCAACTCTCTTGCTTGAACAATTAGGTAAGTCTGGGGAATTGAGAAACAGACGTAAAGGAAGACAAAGAGAATGGTGTGGACTTTATAAATAAATAAAATACATAACTACTCGTATTATTTATGTAAAGATTTTGTTGATGTTCTTTCCTTTCTTAAAAATTAGAGGAGTGTCACTCGCTTTGTGAGTGAGTGTATGTGGGTGGATGGTTGAGAGAAGTGATTTTATCAAAAAAAAGATAGGACATTTCAAAACCCTAATGAAAAAATTAATCAAAATTATAATGGTTATAATGTAATTAGTGTTAGAAAAATTTCTTTTGGTATCCCTTCCTTTCTCTTTCTAAACTAGAGGAGTACCATTCACTTTGTGAGTGCAAGTTAATGATTGAGAGGAGTTTTTTTTTTTCAAACTTTTTTGAGAGGACATTTCAATACCCTTGTGAATTAATTTTAATTATTAAAAAACTATAATGATTGTAATGTAATTATTGGTGTTAGAAAATTTTCTTTTGTACCCCTTCATTTCTCTTTCCATAAGTCAAAGCAGATAATTGACATGTAAAATATAACTGCCCCAAACTGTGACTCATCATTATCATATACCATATTGTTGTTATTATACAGAGACTTTTGGTCGTATTAGGATGAGTATCCGGCTTTTGGACTCTGATGATGATACTAAATTGCACTAAATTGTGTAGAAATCTAAGAAAGCTTGTAAATTCTCATTACTCAAATGAAGATACAAAAATGGTTATCTTTACAGAGAGATCTAGAGAGACTGATATAGAGTGAGAGAGAGCGTAAAGTAAGAGAGAGAGATTAAACTGTTACAACTAACTAACAGAAACTCACTGTACAGTTATCTAACAGAATTGCTTCTCATTGAAGCATTAATGGGTGTACATCAAAGTATAAGTTCCTACTGCAGGGTCATTACTATAATGACTTAACATTCCCCCTCAAGCTGATGGGAGAGGAGAAGGAGCAGCAGCTTGAAAAGGCATTAGTCTATCTTTCAAATACTTGAATCTGGCAACTGAGAGGGGTTTGGTAAACAAGTCTGCTAGCTGATCCATGGAAGACACATGAGCTACTTGAAGCTGTTTATTGCAAATTTTCTCACGAATGAAATGGTAGTCAACTTCAACATGTTTTGTTCTAGCATGAAATACAGGATTTGCAGCTAAAGCTAGAGCACCAATATTGTCACACCATAAGAGAGGTGGATGAGAAATAGGAATATGGAGATCAGCTAAGATTTGTTGAATCCATACTAGCTTAGCTGTTGTGAGAGATAGAGCTTTATATTCAGCTTCAGTACTAGATTTAGCTACTGTGGGTTGCTTCTTGGCTGACCAAGAGATGAGATTGGAACCCAGGTAAACACAATTACTAGAAGTGGACTTTCTGTCAGTAGAGTCCCCAGCCCAATCTGAGTCAGAATAAGCAGTAAGATGAAGAGGACCATGTTGAATAAGAAGACCATAAGTGGAGGATCCTTTGACAAATCTGAGCAATCTTTTAAGACTTTGAAAATCAGAGTTCATTGGATTTTGCATGTGCTGACAAACCTTGTTAACTGCAAAGGATAAATCTGGCCTTGTGATAGTGAGGTACTGAAGAGAACCAACTAAGCTTCTGTATAGAATGGGATCTGAAAAAGGAGCATCTGTAGACATGTCAGGAAGTTTAGTAGGCATAGGTGATGTTGTTGGCTTACAGTCAGTCATGGAGGCTTTGACAAGCAGATCATTGGCATACTTGGACTGAGAGAGGAATAAGCCTGCTTCCAAATGCTGGACCTCAATACCCAAGAAATAGTGAAGAAGACCGAGATCTTTCATAGAGAATACTGAGCTCATTGTCCTTATAAAAGCTGAAATAGAAGTGGGATTGCTTCCAGTAATCAGAATGCCATCCACATAGACTAACACAACAAGGATTTGGGATCCTGAGTGTTGAACAAATAGGGAGTTATCAGCTTGACTATGTGTAAACTTCTGAGCAAGTAGGAATCTGGACAGAGTGGAGAACCAGGCTCTAGGAGCTTGTTTTAAACCATAAAGAGCTTTATTCAACTTGCAAACATGGTGAGGAACTGAGGGGTCAATAAATCCTTGTGGCTGACTCATGTAGACTTCTTCTTCAAGAACCCCATGTAGAAAGGCATTAGACACATCCAATTGTCTGATAGGCCAATTGAAATGTAAAGCAAGAGATAGTACAATTCTGATAGTGGGTTGCTTAACCACTGGGCTAAAAGTCTCAAAATAGTCCAACCCTTCAGTTTGGTGGAATCCTTTAGCCACCAGTCTGGCTTTGTGTCTAGCTATGGTGCCATCTGCATGTCTTTTAACTTTGAAAACCCATTTGCAGCCTATCACATGCTTATTAAGAGATGGGGGAACCAATGTCCAGGTCTGTTGATGCAAAAGAGCATTGAACTCTTCTGACATGGCTTGTCTCCAGATAGAGGACTTATAGGCATTTTAAAAATTAGTAGGTTCTATAGAATCAAAGGCATCATCAGTAGCTACATGAGCAGATGGACTAAAGGGAACTTTTGGCTTGGAAATACCTTGTTTGGACCTGGTGACCATAGTATGAGTATTTTCTGAGGAGTAAGAAGGAACAGAACTTGTTGAAAGGACCTGAGATGTATTAGATGATGACACAGGAATAGGGGTGGATGAAAGAGTGGAGGACATGTTATTCAACACAAGATTATCATAAAGTAATTGATATGTAGGAGAGGGAGGAGGTGGGAGTGAAGAAGAAGAATAAGGAGAGGGATGAGAGAAAGAAAATTCAATTTCAATGAAGTGAACATGCCTTGAGACAAACACTTGTCCTGTCTGTATATCCAGGCATCTGTATCCTTTTGTATCAGAAGAGTAACCCAAAAATGCACAAGGTTTGGATTTAGAATCAAGTTTAGATTTTCGATATGGTAGCAACCAAGGAAAATAGGTGCATCCAAAGACTCTGAAATTAGTGTAATCAGGAGCTAAGTGAAACAAGAGTTCATAAGGAGATTTGAAATGTAAAGTAGGAGAGGGTAACCTATTGATTAGAAATGTGGCAGCGAGAAGAGCATCAACCCAATATTTAGAAGGCATTGAAGAGTGAGTCAGTAAGGTCATTGTAGTCTCAACTAAATGCCTGTGCTTTCTTTCACTTACTCCATTCTGTTCAGGAGTATGAGGACATGTTCTTTGGTGAACAATGCCATGAGAATGAAGAAAATTGGTCATAACAGTGTTGACAAATTCACCACCATTGTCTGATCTTATAACTTTGATAGTAGTAGTGAATTGATTCTCAACCATAGCTTTAAATTGAACAAATGTTTTGAAAACTTCTGACTTTTGATGGAGAGGATAAACCCAGGTAAACCGAGAGAAATCATCAAAGAGAATGAGATAGAAACGAAAACCAGAAACAGAAGTGGTTTGGGTAGGACCCCAGACATCAGTATGGATTAGTTGAAGAGGAGAGGTGGAGTTAGAGGTGGATTTAGGGAAGGGAAGCTTGTGACTTTTGGATTTAAGACATGGGTGACAAGGAGAAAGGGTAGATTGAGAGCAAGGTAGAGCATATTTTGCAGATACAAAATTCAAAATTTGTGTTGATGGATGACCAAGTCTCAGATGCCATTGCTGAGTTGGTACTGAGACTAGGGCAGTTAAAGAAGATGAAAGAGAAGAGGATGTTAATGATGAGGGAAAAGGATAAAGACCCTGATTGGATGGTCCCTGAATAAGCACTTGATTGGTCAGTTTGTCTTGAACAACAAAACCATCAGAATCAAAGATAATCCTACAGTTGTTATCTTTGGCAAGTTGATAAACAGAGAGCAGAATATGACTGATATCTGGGACATGCAGTATGTGAGAAAGAGACAATGGACCTTGAGGAGTTGGTAGAAGACCATCTCCAGCATTTTGAATAGGTATGGATTGACCATTACCTACTGAGACTGAGTTAGAACCTCTGTAGGGCTGATGAATGTTGAGAGAACTCAGATTCTTGGCTAGATGACTGGTAGCACCAGTATCTAAAAACCATTGTGTAGAATCAGAAGCTTTAGAGGATTTAGTGGTTAAGAAGGCATGATGTTGAACAAGTGAATTATCAGAATACAAGGAATTAGGATTGATAGATGGATCAATATACCATTGTTCTTGAAAGGATGCTGGAGAAGAAGTATTAGAGGGAAAAGAAGCAGATGGAGAAAAAGGAGTAATAGTGGGTGGGAGGGAAGGATTAGATGAAAAACTTGAAAGATTAGGAGTAGGCAGCAAAGGAAGAGATTGAACATCATCTCTGGGAATCTGACAATTAGGGACAGCAATGTGAGCTTGAGGTGGATTTGAAGAATTTATGGGTTGATAGGAGTGATTAAAACGATGATAACAATCAGATGCAGAATGATTATTCTTCCCACAGATTTGACATTGAACTTTGTGAGAATTAAACCTACCTGAGTTATTATATCTGCCTCCACCTCTAAAACCTCCCCTGTGTCTACCCCCTCTGTGAAAAAATTGATTAGAATTCTGACTCCCTAGTTTGACAGACTGATTAGACTTGTTAAATGACTTGAAAGTACCATTGTTAATAGACATAGCAGAGAAAGCTGTGGTGACTTGACTTGAGGGTTTCATTTCTCTATTCATGTGGGATTCTTCAGATCTCAACAAAGCATGTAAATCACTCAGATTCAATGATTTGGTGTTAGTTCTCAGATAAGGTTTCAAAGAAGCATAATCATTCGATAGACCATTGATTGTATACAAAATTAAATCCTCATCACTTACAGATGATCCAGAAGCAGTCAATGTATCTGCACAGTTCTTGATAAAATCAAGATATGAGTCCATGGAGCCTTCTTTTGAAGCATTCAACAGCTTCAGTTTAATCTCATGAACATAAGATCTGGAATGTGATATATATCGATTTTCAAGATAGGACCAGATTTCAGATGCATGTTCATATCTGATGATTTGAGGTAAAATAGAAGGAGATATCGTGGCATTGAGATAACTAACTAATTGCGAATCTATATTCATCCATTCGATCAAAGCTGGATTTGAGCCAATTTGACCTGAGACGTCTGTGATTTGAGCAGCAGGTTTTGGAATCAAACCTTCAACGAAATCGAGTAATTGATTTACTCTTAGGGCATTTCGCATCTGTAACTTCCAAACCATATAGTTTGCTTGATCTAATTTAATATTAACCAGAGAATTAAGATTGGGGACAAAGAAAACAAGACTCGAAGGAAGATTGAGATTAGGTAATATCGCCATTGATTGAAAAGAAAGAAAAAATTCAGTAGGTAGGAGCGTTTGGCTTTGATACCATGTAGAAATCTAAGAAAGCTTGTAAATTCTCATTACTCAAATGAAGATACAAAAATGGTTATCTTTACAGAGAGATCTAGAGAGACTGATATAGAGTGAGAGAGAGAGAGAGAGAGTAAAGTAAGAGAGAGAGAGAGAGATTAAACTGTTACAACTAATTACTAACAGAAACTCACTGTATAGTTATCTAACAGAATTGCTTCTCATTGAAGCATTAATGGGTGTACATCTATAACACCCGTACGCGGAGAACGGGTTAATTACTATGCTAATAGGCATTAATTAATATAATTAGTGTATAAAATGGAGTAAGGGGAGGCTTGAACTCGCCCGTGAAAAAAAAAAGTGTTCAGAAAAGGACACCAATTGGAAAAGTCCCCAGTGAGGAGGGACATGTTTGGGAGTGGGACCCAGTGAAGGGCCCGAATAAAAATATGTACATTTTATGTGATTAAATGCATTTATATGATTACATCATTATTTGTTTAAATGCTTTCATATTATATGATGATATATGTTTAGCATTTGGTATTAGTTTGGACACCCAAATAAGGGTATAATTGAAAAAGATTTATAATTGGTAGGTATGATAGCAACTTCACAAAATATATGGGACCCACGTTGGGACCCATACGAAACTTAGATAAACACTCATTTGATAATTGGGTAGTTAATGGAATGTTTGGGGGATTTCATAATAAGCACTTAAGAAATTCCGGGGGTGTAAGTAAAAATAATGGAAATGAGGTCAAGACACCTCATGCCTTAGCATGTGTAGGTGTCTTGATGAGAGGAAGAGTCTCATATTTGCTGGATTAAAAGAAGAAAAGAAGAAGAGTGCTTCGAGAGAGAAGACGGACCGTCACCGACGACGTCTTTCGCCGTATCGTCGCCGCCGTTCGCCGGATTCACGATTCGAGACCACTTTTGGACTCGTGGAGGTAAGAGGATCACATGCACGTAATTTGTTTTCATTTTTGGCAACATTTTTCCGGTAACCGTTCTTGATAAATGATATTTGTTGAACCAAAACCATGTAGGATTTATTTTGGGTAAGACTTGAGCAAGATTTGTGAAGGAATTCTTCATTTCTAGCTTGAATTTGGGTAGATCTTGCTAAGGTGAGTTTTCTAGCCTAAAGAATGGTTGTGTTTAACTATGTTCAAGGTATCAATGATGTAGAGATGTAGAGAATGATCTCATTGTGTTGATTATTCATGTTTAGAAAGCATGTAGTTACTAAATTGTGAATTGCATGTTAGCTTTGTGAAAATTTTATGTGCCTACATGTTTATGTGCTTATATGTTTATGTGGTATTCAATGAGCACCGGAAAAATAATTCATTAGTTGGGAGTAATAAGGGTGGTGAAGAGGAAGAATCCGAGAAATACGGAAGTCCAAGGAATAGAAGTGGCCACGGGACCAAGGGAGGCCCCGGGTCTGAATGGATCATTGAACCGGTGACTCGGCGAATACAAAGATATAACTTATGTGTTTATTGTTGCATTGCACATGTTTAAACATTCAGCCTTAGAATTCTCACTAAGCGTAATGCTTAAGAAAACTGTTTTCTATTTCTGTTGTGGTAAATAACAACCACCGCAGGTACGGAGCCATACCCGGAGGGGAAGTGACGTGCTCGGGATTGGGGAGGAGATTTGGGACTTATAGTTATGTTTATAACTTGTAATATAATGTAACTTGTGGGTTGGTATCCTTGACTTGTGAATTAAAGTCTTGACTCGTGGTTGTATCCATGGAGTTAGTTTTGGAATTCTACGACTCATGTGGTTAATGTAAATTGGGAAAACTTATGTAAATTTCTATGTGAAAGTTGTAGGTTGTATGTTTGGATCATTCCGGCAAGTTCGAATGCATGGGTGGTAGATTTTGGTCAAGTTTCCTTTGTAAATAAATGTTTTGTGAGGTTTGACCCTCTTGTTTGAAGGTTCATGTATATGGTTGCTTGAGAATGGTTTTGGTATGGTTTTCTAATGTTTTATGTTGTTGGCTTTAGCTTAGGTTCTTTTCCAACAAGGTTTCATGAGACATTGGCTTTTTGCTAAGGTTTAACTTCAACAAAACTTGTTTTGAACTCAAAAAGAAGTTGTGTTCATGAGGGATGTATTTCAATTATGAGTATGTGTATGTTACACCATGTTTAGGAATGTATTTGAAAAGTTTCTTGAGGTTTGAAAATGGTTTTGGATGTGTTCATGAGTTTTGATGATGTTTTGGGTGAGTTTGGGCTGACTTAGCAGGGGTTTTGCTGTCAAAAATGGGTTCTGCAGGAACCGGATCGATCCGAGCCTCGAGCGGATCGATCCGGAGCTTCTGGAGGAGCCAGAGATGACATTCTGCTAGATCCGGATCGATCCGGTTTTGGGCGGATCGATCCGCTGGTCCAGATTCAGCATTGTCGACTTTTACGGAAACGGGCATAACTCACTCTAGAACACTCGGATTCGCGCACCGTTTTTTGCATTGGAACCGAGACTCAAAGACCTATCTTTTGGTATAAAATTTGCTATATCTTATTAATTACCATTTTACCCTTGGAGGCTATTTTGTAACAATAGAGTTGTTTAATGTTGCTAAACACGTGCGATTCTTAGTCATTCGAATGTTTCTTTGCAAATCAATGTACGTGGACTCTTGTAGCATTGTTACATGTGTCCTAATCCGCACGAGGCGGGTTGGGGTGTGACAACATCAAAGTATAAGTTCCTACTGCAGGGTCATTACTATAATGACTTAACAAATTGAAGGTGTGGATTCTCTCAATTTGAAGGTTTAAAAGTTGTCTGTTGACTTGGACAATTTAGGAATTCCTTTTTCAGATATGGTTTTGGAAATGAGACTTCGAGTAATGGCAGGAGCTTTCTTTGATTATATAGTATTGTGTGAAACAAAAATGATAGGTACACAACACATTTTACAATATATTCTACAACAAAGCTTTAAATGCTTGTACCATGTGCTATGTAAGTGGTGCATAAAAAAGTGTAAAAAATTCAAACAGCACAGGGTACAAGACATTTAAAGCCCTGTTGTGAAATGTGTTGTGGAATATGTTGTGTGCCTAGCATTGCTCTGTGTGAAAAGATATATATATATATATATATATATTTATCTTAGAGGGTACTATGGTTCGTTGTTTTAAAAACCAGACCGGCCGGTTGAACCGGTTGAACAGTCGTCCGGTTGAAGAAATGAATCTGAAAATCGAAAAACACCAAAAACCGGTCTATTTTGTGAAAACCGGAAAACTCGGCGGTTGAACCGGTAAAACCGGCAATAGAACCGGAAACCCAGAAACTTTTTATTTTTTTAAATTTATTTTGTATATTTTATATTATTATTTATATTTATTACATAATTATGACATCACAGTTCAATTCCGGTTGACCCAACGGTTGAACCAGTAACCTGTGACCCGGTCATTTTTCCGATTCGATGACCGGTCCGATTTTCAAAACATTGCTATGATTTAATTGGTACAATTTTAAAGTTGGCATTTTTGGGAATATTTGTGGTGGTAATTTCATTTCATCAATAATGGTGACTTGGTGGGATTTGATTGGTTCATGGGCCTCACCAAACAACAATGTGCATGCGTTTCTCTTATATCATAATTGGCAGTATGTAATGTGTGTTTTTTTTATAATAGGGTAATTTTTGGGGACACAATTTTCATACAACTTTCATACAATCTTTTAAAAGAAGTGTCTATCTCTCTCATATGTCACTGTGCGGTCCAGTGACATCACAAGAGTGAAATAGACACGTCTTTTTAAAAAGTTGTGTGAAAGTTATATAAAAATTGTGTTCTAAGAACTACTCAATATAATAATTGTCAGATACTTTTATCAGTGATTAATATTTGCCTTTAATCCTATATGGTATCCAAATTCCAAATATTTAGTTGCTTACGTGAGGCTTGATATGGTTAACGTATAAACCTCAAATGCTTAGTCACCATACCACTATTCTTACTTACAGTGACAACCATATAATTTTCATGTGTGGAAATGTGCAGACTGTGCAGTTGTGTATTCCATCGTGTTTTTACATTTTTTGTTTTACCTTTAATGTCTTTGTACAGTTTTGTTTGTACAGTTTTGTGTTTTTTTCCATTTATATATAAACATTGATCTCCAAAAATTGATATTTATAGTTAAGTTTATGAATGCTGAATTACTATTGAATACAACGCATTATATAACGCGTGTGCTTTGGCTGCTAAATTGATATTTATACAACGCATTATAGTTAAATTGATATTTATAGTATTAGTATAGATTAGTAAAGATTGAACTAAATTGTCAATTTGTGTAAGAAAATATACATAATTGTCTTGACTTGGTGGTAAAAAAAAAAAAAGGATGCGATTATCAATTTATCACCGTGGGATTTTAATATTATAAAATTATCCCCTCTCTCCCTCTTTCTCTCTTTCCTAAGAGAATACCGGTACTAATTATATCCGGTATATGTGTGACCTCTTTAATTTCATAAGCTTTTTTACAAGACCAATTTGTCTCACATTGAATGGTCGAGTATGAGAGAGAGGAGGCTTACGGTCGGTTTTCACTTTTTAATTTGTTGCTATAAATTATTTCTTAGAAAAATTAACCACTTTTGTTTGGTCAAAGTTGACTAAGGTTCTATTTGGTTCATAGGATTATTGAGGAAAAAAATAGAAAGAAAAATGAGAAAGAAAACTAATTCCCTTTTATTTTACCTTGTGCTTTCCTTCATACTTAATCAATATTAAAAACTAAATTTTTTCAAGATATAATTGTAAAGTAAGAAAAAAAGAAGGGAAATTACTCACAAAAATTAAAATGTCTGATCTATTTCCCATCTTGTTTTCTTTTTCTTCATCATTTTTCTTACTACCCAAATAAAGAAAATAAATTTTCTATGTTATCTTTTCTTTCCCTCACTAAATCTATGAACCAAACAAAGTCTAAAGGTAGGTGAATGTGATACTGTTTGGTTGGAAAATTTATAAGTGTGTGCGAGCGTGCCAGGCAAGCAAATTGCCAATGTGTATATGTGATAATCCAAACTGCGCCTCACCAGGGAATTGTGGTGACGTTCGATGCCTTGAACAGGACTGTTAATTGTGTGAAGATGTAACAAACTGAAGAACTTCGAACTGACTAAATTAATATCTACTCCTAAATAAGAACAGTAAAGTAACTAAAAGTAATGAACTACTTTTATTAAATTAAAGTAACTACAATCTAACCTTGAAGATGACTTCGAAGGTGTTCTACTCCTAAATATAAGTATCTAGATAACAATACAGTATATGTATTGAGAGATATATGTTGATGTTTGATCGAAGGATCCCTTTCGAATACACAATCCTTCTATTTATAGACATCGAGGCCTCAGCAACTTGATTTGAATGTTCCCTCCTCTTTTCAAACTGATAACTGCTCTTATACGTGGCATTTTCTCAAGTTGACAACTGCCCTTTAATTACTCCATGATGGTCAACACGTGTCTTTCATCAGTTAAATACTTGATTGAAATGAATCAGCATCAAACCGCTTATAACAGTTCCAATGTCCATCAGTATCCACCAATTATCCTGCCACGTCACATCTTGTGTGTCAAACCTGCATTGGCTGAATATTTTCATCACAAACATTACCCCCCGCGCCATTTTCCTTTTGATTTTAAAAAAAGATAATGGTGATCGTGGTTAGATCATGTTGGGCAGTTAACATCTTATGCAATCTTTGAATGTTCTTAAATTGCATGGCCATTTCTTCAATTCACTCCAAACCATCGCATTTGCTTGATTCTTGAGCCCCTGTTATTTTGAATTCATTCTCTTGGTCATGTCTTCTTCTCAATCTTCGTTCGATGTTAGCGATAACTTTCCTATCGATCTTCCCGAAGAAGTGATGCTATCAACCAAACGCCCTAAAACTCCTCTTCGTACCAATTGGGATCCCCTTGAGGTTCCTCCCGAACCTTTCTCCTACTCGAAATGGGGAAAATGGCATGAGATGTTAAACAAACCAAGTGCTTCTTCATCAGGGCAGCATTCATCCTCGAGCTCCTCTAAATCAATTTACAATAACCAAACGTTCCCTCCTGCTTGGGAATAACATATTTCTCATGGCGAAGGAGTAGGATATTACAAGGGAATGAAGCTCGAAACCCCAATCACAGTGCCTTCAGTTGTTCATCCAAACTTCAAATACCCTGAGACTGAAGGTGTTATTCAAAGTAGGACAATAAAACCATACTATCCATTTTCGAATCATCTCTCTCGAGAGCAAATGTAATACCCCGTATTTTCAATAAATATTTAATGCAGAGAGATTTTATATACTTCAATTGACCATTCAAGAAATTTCATCTTCGATCGATCGAAGCTAGTTCGAGCGATCGAGACCCTTCAGTTCAAGCGATCGAACCCTTTTCGAGCGATCGAAAACCCTACCGACATAAATTAAATACGTGGTCCCCACTTCAATCGATCAAACCTTTTTTTCAATCGATCTAACTGACCGATCTGAGTTCGATCGATCGAGCATTCTTCGATCGATCGAGAATGTAAATATCAGAATTCCAGTTTCCCGCAAATGCTGCCACCTACACTCCCATTTCTTTATATATACACTGCATTCGTGTATGTTGTGTGTTTGCTGAGTTTGTGAGAGTTTTAGAGAGTTGAGAGAGTTGTGAGTTTGTGTGTGTTTATATATATATACACAATTATACACACACACATATATATATATATATCCGGGAGAGAGAACAAGAAGAAGAACAAGAAGAAGAAGAAGAAGGAGAAGAAGAAGAACAAGAAGAGGCAGAGAAAGAGAGACAGAAGAGACGAAGAGAGGAGCAGAGAGAGAAAGAGGCCGCCATTAAAGCTTCGGAGCTAAAGCTTACCCAAACGCGCCCTTACGACTTTTGGTGAGTTCCAAACTCACTCGGTATCTTAGTCATGATGTTTTACATATTCTGGACGTATAATTATAACCCAAACACCCCTTAGCACATTCTGCACGTTCACTGGCAGAATCTGTAGAAGACGAAGTTCGATCGATCGAACTGAGTTCAATCGATCGAACAGCAGAGTCCCAATCGATCGAACTGAGTTCAACCGATCGAACATCCCTGAGTTCAATCGATCGAGAATACTTCAATCGATCGAGACTACCTTCACTTCGATCGATCGAGAAGACTTCAATCGATCGAACAACACTTTCTTCGAGCGATCGAGATGACCTCAATCGATCGAACCTAGCAGAACATGAATGTATTCCTTTCAGTTTATAATTCATAATGCGTAGTTATTTAATTGCGGTTCCATGTTCCTATTATGCGATATTATGGATTACGGAGGTAATGGGATACGATAATGAGATTGAGATAACATGGTGAGTAACGTAGTCGGGTTCGGAACGCTAGTAATAGTACGACGCGATAACGTAGTAAGTTTGAGATGATAATACTGGGTAGTATTGGATAAGTGAGAAAGGAGTCAGTAAGAGGATTGGTATGTTTAAAGTTGTGTGTGTCGAGCTGATGATTCGCTCAGGTTAAATCCGATAAGTGTATGTCAAGGATTTGATCAGGATCGTGAGAATTATGGGTGCACAGTACTCGCAAGCGTTCTTAAAAGCGGTGAACAGTAAGAGTTCTTAAAAGCGGTGAACAAGAGTAGATGTGGCACGCCCATGATTTATATTTACCAGAGCTGTGTATGTATCGTACTCGCAAGCGTTCTTAAAAGCGGTGAACAGTAAGAGTTCTTAAAAGCGGTGAACAAGAGTATGGGTATATCCATGGACCAGTCGTTATATGAGAACGATGTATGGGTGCTCGCAAGAGTTCTTAAAAGCGGTATAGCGGTGAACAAGAGCACTGATATGTTGTGCTGATATAATCAGTTCGAGATAGTCAGTTGGGATTTTTGTGGAATCAGTCTTAGAATGGGAGTCGATAATAATCGATTAATGATATGTCTGAATAAACGAGTAAGGGATATATTTAGTATCACTGTCATAATGGTAATTATGTCATTTCTATGAGACTGTGTTAGTTAGTGCTCACTCAGCTTTCAACAAGCTGACGGCCTTTATTGCCTGGACATTCCCCGTCCAGACTACCCTGTCCTTTACAATGCAGATGACGGAACTCATGGCGATAACGATTACCCTGAAGGGAGTTACGTAGAGAATGGCCCCACTGATGCCAGTTATGCTGACGCCTATCCGTACGCTAGCTGAAGACCTGAAGATAGATAGTAGTTATATTACTACTTTTCCTTTTACTGTTGTACTTTGTAGTTAACGGGTACTTGGGCATATGTTGTCTCCAGACCTGTTGTGATCCTGTGGACCGTACTCTGATGTTTGTAATAGATAGAACCGTGTTTATATTTCAGTTGTTTTACTGTTCCTGTTTGGACTAGTACTGTGTGGTGTGGATGTTAGTGACTTTCACTTGTCATTCCCTATGGACCCATAAAGGAAATTTATTTTTCTCTATTTATGCTACTCCGGGGCGTGACAGGGTTTTTGGTATCAGAGCGACTGGTTATATTACGATTAGGTTCTGATATTGTCGTTCACTGATGGATTCCACACCATCTGGTTCTAGTATTTAAGATTTTCTTGAGATGAGATATGAGTATAAGATAAGTTCGTCTTTCTGACGATAGATAGTTTTCCTTTGCAGGATAGCATGGATCCAGAGTTTCATCAGTTTGTTACAGATGCTTATGGAGGACACGTGATCCATGGGGATACCGTGGAGCCAGCTGACCCAGAGTTTTATCGAGAGCGTGTGTGCCAGATAGCTAGTAGACATTTGGAGGAGGACATGTGGAGAGCACTTTATGTGACAGAGAGGACTCACCCGACGCAGATGCGTATGGATGCTTACCATACTGCGAGGATTGGTAGAGACATTTGCCAGGAGATATTACGGTTAGTTCAGAGTAAGCCCGAGATGGATGAGATAGAGTTGAGAGCTATTGTAGCCGGTCCACCAGAGCCTGTAGTTGCACCAGTGCCAGCAACACCACCACCATCGCCGGTACCCGATGTACCAGTTCCAGAGCCTGAGCCGATCCAGGAGGATGAGGACCTTGAGCATGCCGATGAGGACATGGACGAGGACGGAGAGGAGGAGCCGATAGACGACGAGGACCCAGTAGAGGATGAGCATGCAGATGATGCAGATGATGATGAGCCTGAGGATGACCCCGAGGAGCCAGAGTTTGAGCCAGAGGATCCAGTACCAGACCCAGAGGCTGTTGAGGCAGACATAGTAGTAGATGAGGATGCGCCCGATGAGGAGATAGTTGTGCTAGAGGCACCAGTTGTGCTTCAGATACCAGCTGGACCCATTATGCATATGGCAGCTATTGCCGATATGGCAGTAGGATGGATAGCTCAGATGGTCGCACAGCCAGCAGATTTTGTTATGGGAGAGGCAGCCATAGCGGGAGCTCTTGATATAGCTGATGGATTCGCCGCAGTAGCAGTCGATGTCGCCAACCAGGCAATAGCAGACGGTATAGAGGATGATGATGCAGAGATAGTAGAGGATTGGGATATAGGAGTTGTAGTCGGAGATCTTGTTGCACCAGTTGAGGATGACCCACTCGAGGAGATGGAGATTGATTCAGAGGACGAGGCACCACCAGCAGGATCAGACGCTGACGACTTTTGAGTCAGGACCTGCAGGGTTTAGTTTTTGTTAGTTTTATCAGGACATGTTGTCCACTAGATTTTTGGGAGCTTGAGAGATAGCTATTTGACCATAGCTTTGTATAGACAGTAGTAGTTGACCTTAGTACTGTTTTAGCCTTGTCCCACGTGGTACATAGTATGGTTACTGTGTACTCCATGGTACATCTTTTGATATCTATATATATACGAGCAGTACTTTTGATATTGATTGTTGGTTGATTGATGTGTTGCTTTGTAGAACTGTTAGTTCTTGTTGCTTTTCGTTCTATCTTGGTTTCGTTTCTACGAGAAGACTTTCAGCTGATCAATATGTCTCTTGTAGGCAATACTCATTATCATCATGGTAGGACCCTTGAGAAATCACCAAGCACGTAATGGAGCACCTATTCCGGAAGGGATGGATCCGACGGGAATTTTCGAAGCTTTTATGCAGAGGATGGAGCATGTGGGGGATACTTATAATCATTCCACCCACCAGAGACCTTTTGCACCCCCGCCACCGAGACAGACTGGAGATAAGTTGTTAGCAAATTTTCGTGGGTTACGTCCAGAGAAGTTCGATGGACTAACAGAACCATGGAAAGCGGAACAATGAATAAGAGAAATGGAGTTGATATTTGAAGCATTGGAATGCAGCGAACAAGAGAAGCGTCGCCTTGCTACTTTTCAGCTCACTTATGCCGCCGCAGATTGGTGGGAAGCCGAGCGAGCCACTATTGGGATCGATGCTGCTAAAGCTATGCCATGGGAGACATTCAAAGGACGATTTTTGGAGAAGTATTTCCCAGAGGATGAGAGAGATCAACAGGAAAGGAACTTTCTCAATTTGGTACAAGGAGGATGGAATGTCAGGGAATATACAACACAGTTTGAGCGTCTATCCAGATTTGCTCAGCATATGATAGACACGCCACAGAAGAAGGTGAAGAGATTTCACCAAGGATTGAATCCCCATCTCAGACATATGATGGTTGGTCATCTGAATCAATCATTCGAAGAGATTGTCAGATTTGCTGCAGGATTAGAGAAGGATGCTTGTCCAGCACAACAACCACAGATGAATCGACCTCAGTCATCTAGAAGTTTTCAACAGAGGAATTTCCATAACTTGCCACCAAGGAATACTCAAGGTTGGAGACCTCAGAGTAATTTTCAAGGGAATAAGAGAACCTGGGAAGGAACCAGAAAGCCACAACAGGGCTATACTCGACCCCAACAATATCGCCAGCAAGGATCACAGCCGCAGGCACTACTGACAGCACCGCCAAGCAATAGCGGAGGATGTTTTAATTGCGGAAAGCCAGGGCACGTTGCCAGATTCTGTACAGCCCCTAGAGTTAATCGCAGAATGGATATTGTCTGTCGGAATTGCAACAAGCCGGGACATCTAAGCAAGGATTGCCGTGCACCACAAGGAGGATACTATGGAGCATCAATTCAAGGGATACAAGGACCTCCAGATCAGACAAGGATGAATGCTATCATTCCAAGAGAAGCAGGCTTTAACGCTGATGAGCAGCAACATTTGGAAGGTACGCTTGTACTCTTTCATAGTCCAGTTAAAGCTTTATTTGATACTGGAGCCGCACGTTCATTTATTGCTGTTAAGATTGTGCGTCAATTGGGTTTAGAACCCCAGACACTTGAGTCAACACTGAATGCTGTGTCACCTTTGGGAGTGACAGTTAAGTTGAGTAAAGTGTGTAAAGATTGCCCATTGACTTTGGGAGATAGGAATCTTCCAGCAGACTTGGTAGTTCTGTCAATGTCTGAGTTCGACATTATCCTAGGAATGGATTGGTTGACTAAGTATAGTGCTAATTTGGATTGCCCTACTAAGACGATTGTATTTCCGAGACAAGGAAGGCCGACGATTAGATTTCAGTGTCAGCCGACGAGCGAGATGTTTCTTACGAGTAATTTGGCTACGATTGGGAGAACAAGTACAGAGCTCACGATGGATCAGATTCCTAGTGTGCAAGACTTTCAAGATGTATTTCAGGATATTAAAGGACTCCCACCGAAAAGAGAAATAGACTTCTGTGTGGAATTAGTACCTGGTACATTGCCGATTTCCAAGACTCCATATAGGATGGCACCAACTGAGATGTTGGAACTAAAGAAGCAAGTTCAGGAACTTGAAGACTTAGGTTTCGTTCGCCCGAGTACGTCACCTTGGGGAGCACCAGTTCTGTTTGTAAAGAAGAAGGATGGAACACTTCGACTCTGTATAGACTACAGGGAGTTGAACAAGGTTACGATCAAGAATAGATATCCACTTCCTCGGATAGACGACCTATTCGACCAGTTACAAGGATCTAGGATCTTTTCCAAGATCGATTTACGTTCAGGATACCACCAACTGTTAGTTCGACCAGAGGATGTATCGAAGACTGCATTCAGGACAAGATACGGGCATTATGAGTTTCTAGTTATGCCTTTTGGATTGACGAATGCGCCAGCAGTATTTATGGACTTAATGAATAGAGTATTCAAACCATATCTGGATCAATTCATTATAGTGTTCATCGATGATATACTGATCTACTCAAAGACGGAAGAAGATCACAAGAAGCATTTACAGATTGCCTTACAGACACTTCGAGATAGCAAGTTGTATGCAAAATTCAGCAAGTGTGAGTTTTGGCTACGGGAAGTCAAATTCTTGGGACATGTTATATCTCAGGACGGTATTTCTGTGGACTCATCTAAGATTGATGCAGTCTTAAGCTGGAATAGACCGACCAATGCGACAGAGGTCAGAAGTTTTCTTGGATTAGCAGGATATTACAGAAGATTCGTAGAAGGATTTTCCAAGTTAGCAGGACCACTGACGAATTTAACAAGGAAGGAGACGAAGTATGAATGGACGGACAAGCATGAGGGTGCATTTCAGGAGTTAAAAGAGAAATTGACTTCTGCACCGGTACTTGCGATACCTAAGAGTGGAGAAAGATATGTGATCTACAGTGACGCATCGCACCAGGGATTGGGTTGTGTACTTATGCAAGACGGAAATGTTATCGCATATGGATCAAGACAATTGAAGGTACACGAGAAGAATTATCCGACGCATGACCTGGAATTGGCAGCAATAGTGTTTGCCTTAAAGATTTGGAGACACTATCTCTATGGAGAAAAGTTTGATCTGTTTTCCGATCATAAGAGCTTGAAGTATTTGTTCTCTCAAAAGGAGTTGAACATGCGACAACGGAGATGGATGGAGTTACTCAAGGACTATGACTTTTCATTGCAATACCATCCAGGTAAAGCAAATGTCGTAGCAGATGCTTTGAGCCGTAAACCTCGATTAATGATCGCTGCATTGCTAATTCGGGAATGGAGAGCATTGGAAGTGTTAGCTGAATTCGAACTTCAGCCATTGAAACCAATGGAAAGACAACATTTTGGATGTCTGATGGTACAACCAACTTTGATCAGCCGTATCATAGAAGCTCAACAGACAGCAGAGGATTTGAAGTTATGGTTCACCAAGATGACAGCAAAAGAACCTGATATCTGGAGTGTTAGTACAGATGGAGCTTTACGATGTAAAGGTAGACTCTGTGTACCTGACAAAGAAAATCTCCGGAAGGACATATTGGATGAAGCTCATAAATCACGGATGACGATTCATCCAGGAAGTACAAAGATGTACAAGGATTTGAAGAGAAATTTTTGGTGGGAAGGAATGAAGCGAGAAGTGGCTGAATATGTTTCTCAGTGTCTTACTTGTAAACAAGTAAAGGCAGAACATCAGAAACCACCTGGATTTCTACAGCCGTTACCAATTCCTCAATGGAAATGGGAACACATCACCATGGATTTTGTGGTAGGATTACCAAAATCGCAGCAGAATCATGACGCTATTTGGGTAATTGTGGATTGACTTACGAAGACAGCACATTTTATCGCCTACAGTATGACGTATCCAGTGGAACGATTGAGCCGAATGTATCTGCAACACATAGTACGGTTACACGGAGTACCTGTTTCTATTGTATCAGATCGAGATTCGCGCTTTACTGCAGAATTTTGGAAGAGTCTCCAGACAGCGATGGGAACAACATTGAACTTGAGTTCAGCTTTTCATCCACAGACCGATGGACAGACAGAGAGAGTTAATCAAGTAATGGAGGACATGTTACGTGCTTGTGTCATTGATTTTGAGAATTCTTGGGAGACACACTTACCTTTGATGGAATTCGCTTACAACAACAGTTATCATTCGAGTATAGGAATGGCGCCGTTTGAAGCTTTGTACGGAAGACCTTGCCGATCACCGTTATGTTGGACTGAAGTCGGAAATACTCAACTTCTTGGGCCAGAAATGATACGAGAAACCAATGAGAAGATTCAGATTGTACGTGAGAAGATGAAGACAGCTCAGACCCGACACAAAAGTTATGCTGACAAGCGACGCAAAGATTTAGAGTTTGCAGTTGGAGATCATGTGTTACTCAAGGTTTCGCCTGTTCGAGGCATCGTCAGATTTGGTCAGAATAAAGGCAAATTATCGCCACGATTCATCGGACCGTTCGAGATTCTAGAGCGTGTGGGAAAAGTTGCTTATCGTCTTGCGCTGCCACCGAAGATGTCAGGAGTGCACAACGTTTTCCACATCAGTATGCTGAGGAAATGTATTCATAACCCAGCGCATGAAATCAACTTCGAGGATATTGAAGTCAACGACAATGTTACGTTCAACGAAGGACCAGTTCGCATTTTAGATCATGGAGTCAAGAAGCTCAGGAATAAGGAGATTCCATTAGTCAAGATTCAGTGGAAGCATCATGATGAAGGAGAAGCTTCATGGGAACTAGAGTCAGAGATGCGTGAGAAGTTTCCGTTTTTGTTTTAACCTTGTATGTTTCTGATTTCGAGGACGAAATCTTTTGTTGGGTGGTGGATGATGTAATACCCCGTATTTTCAATAAATATTTAATGCAGAGAGATTCTATATACTTCAATTGACCATTCAAGAAATTTCATCTTCGATCGATCGAAGCTAGTTCGAGCGATCGAGACCCTTCAGTTCAAGCGATCGAACCCTTTTCGAGCGATCGAAAACCCTACCGACATAAATTAAATACGTGGTCCCCACTTCAATCGATCAAACCTTTTTTTCAATCGATCTAACTGACCGATCTGAGTTCGATCGATCGAGCATTCTTCGATCGATCGAGAATGTAAATATCAGAATTCCAGTTTCCCGCAAATGCTGCCACCTACACTCCCATTTCTTTATATATACACTGCATTCGTGTATGTTGTGTGTTTGCTGAGTTTGTGAGAGTTTTAGAGAGTTGAGAGAGTTGTGAGTTTGTGTGTGTTTATATATATATACACAATTATACACACACACATATATATATATATATATATCCGGGAGAGAGAACAAGAAGAAGAACAAGAAGAAGAAGAAGAAGGAGAAGAAGAAGAACAAGAAGAGGCAGAGAAAGAGAGACAGAAGAGACGAAGAGAGGAGCAGAGAGAGAAAGAGGCCGCCATTAAAGCTTCGGAGCTAAAGCTTACCCAAACGCGCCCTTACGACTTTTGGTGAGTTCCAAACTCACTCGGTATCTTAGTCATGATGTTTTACATATTCTGGACGTATAATTATAACCCAAACACCCCTTAGCACATTCTGCACGTTCACTGGCAGAATCTGTAGAAGACGAAGTTCGATCGATCGAACTGAGTTCAATCGATCGAACAGCAGAGTCCCAATCGATCGAACTGAGTTCAACCGATCGAACATCCCTGAGTTCAATCGATCGAGAATACTTCAATCGATCAAGACTACCTTCACTTCGATCGATCGAGAAGACTTCAATCGATCGAACAACACTTTCTTCGAGCGATCGAGATGACCTCAATCGATCGAACCTAGCAGAACATGAATGTATTCCTTTCAGTTTATAATTCATAATGCGTAGTTGTTTAATTGCGGTTCCATGTTCCTATTATGCGATATTATGGATTACGGAGGTAATGGGATACGATAATGAGATTGAGATAACATGGTGAGTAACGTAGTCGGGTTCGGAACGCTAGTAATAGTACGACGCGATAACGTAGTAAGTTTGAGATGATAATACTGGGTAGTATTGGATAAGTGAGAAAGGAGTCAGTAAGAGGATTGGTATGTTTAAAGTTGTGTGTGTCGAGCTGATGATTCGCTCAGGTTAAATCCGATAAGTGTATGTCAAGGATTTGATCAGGATCGTGAGAATTATGGGTGCACAGTACTCGCAAGCGTTCTTAAAAGCGGTGAACAGTAAGAGTTCTTAAAAGCGGTGAACAAGAGTAGATGTGGCACGCCCATGATTTATATTTACCAGAGATGTGTATGTATCGTACTCGCAAGCGTTCTTAAAAGCGGTGAACAGTAAGAGTTCTTAAAAGCGGTGAACAAGAGTATGGGTATATCCATGGACCAGTCGTTATATGAGAACGATGTATGGGTGCTCGCAAGAGTTCTTAAAAGTGGTATAGCGGTGAACAAGAGCACTGATATGTTGTGCTGATATAATCAGTTCGAGATAGTCAGTTGGGATTTTTGTGGAATCAGTCTTAGAATGGGAGTCGATAATAATCGATTAATGATATGTCTGAATAAACGAGTAAGGGATATATTTAGTATCACTGTCATAATGGTAATTATGTCATTTCTATGAGACTGTGTTAGTTAGTGCTCACTCAGCTTTCAACAAGCTGACGGCCTTTATTGCATGGACATTCCCCGTCCAGACTACCCTGTCCTTTACAATGCAGATGACGGAACTCATGGCGATAACGATTACCCTGAAGGGAGTTACGTAGAGAATGGCCCCACTGATGCCAGTTATGCTGACGCCTATCCGTACGCTAGCTGAAGACCTGAAGATAGATAGTAGTTATATTACTACTTTTCCTTTTACTGTTGTACTTTGTAGTTAACGGGTACTTGGGCATATGTTGTCTCCAGACCTGTTGTGATCCTGTGGACCGTACTCTGATGTTTGTAATAGATAGAACCGTGTTTATATTTCAGTTGTTTTACTGTTCCTGTTTGGACTAGTACTGTGTGGTGTGGATGTTAGTGACTTTCACTTGTCATTCCCTATGGACCCATAAAGGAAATTTATTTTTCTCTATTTATGCTACTCCGGGGCGTGACAGCAAAATCTATTGAATGCCAGGTTGATTTCTTCAACCAGTCCTCCTGGTGAGAGACTCCAAACAGGTAATGTCTTAATACCTCAAGGCAGACCTCCTATCCACACATATGTAAGGGCATCTCATGAAAATTTTTCCAATAAGCGCTACTCCTCAGCTTTCCTTTCAAAATGCAAACTTTTCAAGAAAGATTATGAAGAGAGGGTACATCTCTTTGATCATTCTGTATTAGGCTTTTCTGACACCAAAATTCAGGTGATAGACCCTACTGAAAACATTAGTGATCCTTTTTCAAAGCTAGACCAATTGTGTACACATGGTCCTTCATTCGAGCACACTCCATCCATTACATCACCTTTCCCATGCTTGATTATTCAAGCTCAAAGGCTATTAGTTGCCTTTTCTCATCTTCCATTCTCTATTCTGCAAAATTCGAGGGCTCGAATCAACTTTGAATGGAGCTGTCACATCTTATGTCATGAATGGGATATTTCAACGCTTGTTCGAACTCAAATGGATTTTATCCTTCGAACTTTGGCGTCCCACATGAGATGGTATTCTCATCATCAAGAAAGTATCCATCATCTAAATTATCTATTAGATCTCTATGAAAGACTCAAAGAAACCCCCAATGCACTCCTTGATGAAGTCCTAGAATTTAAAGAGAAGTATGTTTATGGTTGTGGCAGCTCTGATGAAGAAAGCACCATTTCCCATTATTCGAAGCCCGATCTCGAAAGTCGAATTGCACATCTCAAAGATGAAGCCAAAGCTGCTGGTATTTCCCTTCGAGGCAAAACTCCATTAGCCAAAGAACTTCGAAATCTCCGCAGAGCTCTATTCAAGATCACTTCTCAATTAAGCCGATATGAAGAACAACTCAAGGAAGCTTACATCGCCCTTCGAAGTGAAGATAAACTGGCATTAGAAACCAGAAACCTATGTTTCGAGATAGAACTAGAGGCAGAGTATTTTGCTTATTATTAGGCTATGTTTCACAATTTGGTTACTTATGGGTTTTCCCACTTTTACTAATTATGTCTTTGAATTGTAACTGCACTCTCTTCTTAATGTAATGAATGATGGAACATTCGCATTCCTACTAATAAATTAGTTCATTCTGAACCAGTATGTCTTTTCCTTTGATACAACGGTCCAAAAAAGGTAGCCGAATCTAACGGCTATCTTTCAATAAATGCACCTCTTTCCAAACGTCACCAAAGGTTATAAATAGATAAGCACAGAGAAAGACAAACCTTCTGACTTCCACCAATTTGCTTTGCCCTAAACCATTTATTTTGCACTTTGCTTTCCCTACCTGTTTATTTCTTCGCAATCCAAAAAATGGCAAAATCTGATGACAATACTCTACTTCAAAAGATTTGCGATGATTTTGAAAAGATCATTAAAGATGAGCAAGAGCGCTATTCGAGTAGGCAAGAGACTTCTCTGGTTCACGAAATTCTTGTTCCCATTACTCTTCCTAACCAGGAATCTTCAATTGCTGTAGGTCCCTGCCTAAGCGTTCCAAGCTTGAGACTCCATGTCTATTACCCTAGATTAGGAGAACAACGCTTGACTTACCAACGGGAACTCCCAAATCCCAAGTATGACTGGAAATTTAGACACTGGCCTAAACCCGCAAAGGATTGGCCTGAATGGGTAGATAGAATTTTGGAGAAAAAGAGAGAAATTTTAATCACTACAGGGGTTTACCATGCTATCAATCTTTCGAAATTTCCCATTGAATCCAGTCCTAACTTAATAGCCGCAGCTCTCTGTTTTTGGAACCCCATTTTCAATCACTTCCAATTTCGATTTAGTCCAATAGGTCCAACTGTTCTAGATATTTGTCATTTATTAGGGTTTCTATCTCATGGGGAAGATGCTCATCCCTATATGGCTGAGTCTGATAGTCCTTCAATCAACACTGACTCCAAATCATTAGGGTACACCAATTTGCTAATTGCCCACAGAAAAACATCAGGAGCAGTGACTGATAAAGAATATTATTGCTTCCTTCTGTATTGGCTCTCGAAGCATCTATTTTGTACTTCTTCTCAGAGGGTTGTCCTCGAATTTTCTAATATTGCCAAAGCTCTGGCTGCCGGTCGAAGGTTAGTCTTAGCACCTTTCGTTTTAGGATCTCTCTATAGATCTTTTTCTGATCTATGCTTCGATCCTTTCATTCTCACCCATGGTGGTCCTTTCTGGATTTTGCAATTATGGTTATATGCTTACTTCCCATAAATTCATAACTTAGGACCCTTATCTAATACTGTGGCACATGGGACCTTTTTTGCTTTATTGCCAAGTGTTGATAAAACTTTCAAAGAATGCCTCTCTCTTTTTTTCAATCTTCCTGAAATGAGGTCAAACAAACTATTTCAACCATTCGAAATCCTCTACAGTTCTGAAGACAAGTCTCCTCTTTCCCCTTATTGGCTTTGTCAAATTTTGGACAGAGCAGCAAACGCTCTCGAACTAAAAGTTGCATGGGGAAGTTTCCTAATTAGTAAGGACTTATTCTTTGGGAACAACTTAAGCTTCAAATCTCAAGGTGAACTCTACCTCCCCAATCAGTTTTTGAGGCAATTTGGGCTAACTCAGTCAATTCATTTCCCAATCAGAAGTCAAGCCAATATACTCATGGCTTATAAAACTCATTCGAAGGTGCTAGAATCTGTGATAACTGCTTCATTAGCAGTTTATCAGAACAAAATCAGCAACTTGGAGTTCACTTCTTTTCCAGTGTATACCACTTGCACTCCTGCCTTCTCAAGCTGGTGGGAAAATTTAATGTCAGTGGAGATGGACAAATGCCATCTTCTGAGATACATTGATTTGAAGCAACCAGGTAATCATAATTCTTACTGAATCCTTTCCTTTTTAAATGATGGAAAAAACTTTGACTTATGATTGTTTGGACTTCAAAACACAGGGGTGATAGCTGGAGAAAGCTCTTCACCAACAACCAGAGCTTCGAAAGCAAAATCGAGCACTCTAACCCTCTCGAAAGCTTCAAAGGCTCCTGCTCCATCATCTCCTAAACCAAAGAGGAAACTAATCCTATCAACAGAGAGTTCTCCTGTAGCCTCTGGACATGCTGATTCTGAAGAAGAAAAAGACACCAGTCCAATCTCCTCATTAATTCGCAAGAAGAAAAAAGCCAAAACAACCAGTGAAACTTCTGCTGGCACAGAGATCATGAAAACAGTACCTATTTTAGCAGTCCCCATTTCGAAGGTAGCACCCCATCCTGAGCATGAAACGACGCCAATCATTCCAAAAACAAAAACTCAGAG
Source organism: Hydrangea macrophylla (assembly GCA_033977485.1). Lineage (NCBI taxonomy): Eukaryota > Viridiplantae > Streptophyta > Magnoliopsida > Cornales > Hydrangeaceae > Hydrangea > Hydrangea macrophylla. The sequence continues at coordinate 110,183,251 of CM066984.1, read as the reverse complement.
TCCTGAGGTCCCAGAAGTCCCAAAATCTCCTTCCTTGGACACTCATGCTACATTACTCAAGCACCAACCAGTAGTAAGACGTCTAAAATCCTTTGACTCCTGATCTCATTTCATAGATAAATTCTGAACCAATTCCTAATTCTTTGTTGAACAGGTTGAATCTGTTCCTGAAATTGGGGTTAGCTCTTCGAAGCCAAGTGCAAGTTCTGATCCTAAAACTGCTCCTACATCTACTTCATTTAAACCTCAAGCTACCTCAAGTGTCTCAAGTTCTGAAGAGTTTCACCTGCCTTTTCCTCCTAACTTGACTCCTGAAGAAGTCAAGGACTTTAAAAAGAGTTTGAAGTTTGTTCTGAAGATGGAGGATGTCACTTCGACCAATGTTCAAGAATTCTTCCAGCAAATGACAGGTCGAAGCAAACCAAAAGCACCTTCAATAGATCCAGTGGCTGCTCTTGCTACCTTGAGGCTTTTTAGTCAAATTTCTTTTGAGGTTTTTGAGGACAAGGAAGTACAAAGAGCTATGAAGATCTTATGCCAATTCATGTTAAAAAGTCCTAACATTTCTGTTCCAGACAAGGAAATAATTTCTGCAGTCATGTCAACTTTTGATTTCGATTGCTTTTTGTTAGAAAAGGTCATCGAAGAAAGAGAGAAATTAGAAGTTGACATGGAGTATACAACAGAGAAAACTCTTGAGATGGATCGAACTTTGACAGAATTTGAAGGAATCAACATGTCTATTGAAAAAGCATCTGCCAAAGTGAATCAACTAAAAAAGGATCTTGCATTTGCAGAAACTGAATTGGCAAACCTGAAGATCAAACAGCAAGGTGTTGAGGCAAAACTTCAAGTTTTAAAGACAGAGTTCGAATCGAAGCCTCTAAAGACTCAAGAATCAATCTCAAGGCAAAAATTCATCCTTAGTCAATCAAAACTGTACACCAGGACTTGGGATAACTTTAGGTTAAAAGCCCAATTCATAACAAAGTTGGTATGAATAATCTATACCAATGTAGATTTTGTAATTTACCAATAGCTGGTTTTTGTATTTATCTTTATATGAAATACAAGTTCTTGCTCGAATGCTTTATTCTAAATTTCTTGCCTCCCAAATAGTGGGATAATATTGCTTAAGAAATTTACCATTGATTTTCCTTAAATGTACATACCCATTCAGATTTTTCAAATGATAAAATCCACCTTTAAAAACCTTATTAACTTGGAAAGGGCCTTCCCATTTAGGTGACCATTTCCCAAACTTTGGGTCCTTGGAACCAATAGGCAATATTGTCTTCCAAACCAAATCTCCTTCATCAAAGGTTCTTGGTTGTACTTTTTTATTATATGCCTTCGATGCTATTTTCTTTTGTATCAAAATATTATTGAGAGCTTTGATTCTCTCTTCATCAATATCTTCCAATTCAATAGCCATAGATGTTTGATAATCATCCAAAGATAACTGATTCTGCTTCATCACTCGAAGAGAATTAATCTTTATTTCAATAGGCAAAACTGCCTCATGTCCAAAAGTTAAGGCATAAGGAGATACACCTGTACTTGTTCGCTTTGAAGTTCTATATGCCCATAAAATTTCTGGCAAAACCTCATGCCACATTCTTGGATTATTTTTTATGACCTTAGCCATATTTTCTTTTATGACTTTGTTGGTGGCTTCAGCTTGTCCATTCGATTGAGCATAATATGGGGTTGATTTTGACATTGTAATTCCTAACTTATTTGCAAATGCAATCACATCCCCTTCGAATATAGAGGCATTGTCAGATACAATGGTTTGAGGAATATCAAATCTGTAAATTATGTTTTCTAAGAATTTTACAACCATTGTTTGAGTCACAGTCTGCATAGATTCTGCTTCTACCCATTTAGTAAAATAATCTGTGGCTAAAATAATGAATCCATGACCCTTCGAAGAAGGAGGACTGATTTTTCCAATTACATCTATGGCCCATCCTCTAAAAGGCCAAGGTTTTATCACATACTGAAGATCAACAGTTGGTAAATGCTTTAAAGGACCATGCTTCTGACACTCTTGACATCTTTTAGCAAACTCAATACAATCTTTCAAAATAGTTGGCCAATAAATGTTGTGTCTTCGAAGCAACCATCTCATCTTAATTCCAGATTGATGAGCTCCACATAATCCCTCATGAATTTGAGCTATAGCTTCTAATCCTTCGAGGTTGCTTAAACACTCCAGTAATAATCCATCACTTCCTCTTTTGAATAATTTATCACTGTACAAGATGTAATTGACAGATTTTAGCCTTATACCTCGATCAGGCTTTTCATTATATCCTGAGAGATAATCTATGATTGGTTTTCTCCAATCATCATGCACCTCTATATTTAGGATACCAACAGAAGATAATCTATTTACCAATATTGGTAATAATTTCCTATAAGTCACCTGCTCTATTTCAACATCCTCATTATTTGTTCTAAATCCAGATGCCCTCTGAGCTACATCATTAGCTTCTTCATTAAAACTTCTAGGAATATGCAACAAGTTTACATTATCGAATCTGGATAATAAATTCATTGTAGTGTCATAATACACTTTCAATGTACTACTCATACATTTATAGGTCCCATTCATATGATTTATGACCAACTGGGAATCTCCAAACACATCTACAAATGTAGCTTTAAGATCTAACAAGGTGTCGAGTCCTAAGATTAAGGCTTCATACTCAACTTGATTGTTGGTGCATTGATTCGAATCTAGTTTGAAACCATATTTGGTTTTAATTTTCTCAGGTGATTCAATGACAAAACCAATGCCTGCAGCAAATTCAGTTTTTGAACCATCGAACCATAATTTCCATGGACTGATATTTATTTGTCCAATTTCATAATTCCCTTCTTTTTCGAGGCAATTTGGATGATCAGCCAAAAAATCTGCCAAAGCCTGACCTTTTACTGCCTTTGTGGCACATAAAGCAAGCAGAATTCTGACAAGGCCAAAATCCATTTACCAATTCGATTTCTCAGAATAGGTCGAGTCAACATATACTTAATCAAATTAAACTTAGCAATCACATAAACTTCAGTGGGAAGAAGATAATATCTTAATTTCATAACTGCAAAGTACAAAGACAAACATAACTTTTCTATAAAAGAATATTTGCATTCAACAGAATTTAAAAACCTACTAAGGTAACACACAGCTTGTTCTTTCTTATCATCATTATCCTGGGCTAACAAAACCCCAATCGATGCTTCTGCTGCCGAGATATATAACTTCATAGGCCTATCTTTTCTTGGAGGCATTAACACTGGTGGCTTCACCAAATAATCCTTCAAGGCTTGAAAGGCAATCTGATGTTTATCTTCCCACTTCAACTCTTCATGATCCTTCAATTTCAAGAAGGGAGAAAAAATCAAAGTTCTTCCAGCGTATTGGAAATAAATCTTCGAATAAAATTGACTTGTCCTAAGAATCTTTGCAATTCTTTTTTGGTCGAAGGAGGTTTACTTCGAATGATTGCTTGTGCCTTATTCTTATCCACTTGAATTCCCTTTTCATGTACCAAATAGCCTAGAAAATTTCCAGTACTGACTCCAAAGGCACATTTTAATGGATTTAACTTAAGTTTGAAAAATCTCATTCTTTCGAATGTTGATTTCATGTGAATAAGATGATCATCGAATGTTTTTGATTTAACAATTATATCATCTATATAACATTCTAAGAATGTTCCAATCATGTCATGAAAAATAGCATTCATGGCTCTTTGATAAGTAGCCCCTGCATTTTTTAAACCAAAAGGCATTTGTACCCACTCGAAGGTACCTATACTACCTGGACATCTAAATGCAGTTTTATGAATGTCTTCCTCAGCAATACATATTTGATTATATCCTGAGTGACCATCCATCATGGACATTATAGTATTTCCAGCAGATCTATCAATTAATAAATCAACTATTGGCATAGGATATTCATCCTTAGGTGTGGCTAAATTAAGGTTTCTATAATCAATACAAACTCTTAATTTACCATTTTTCTTCATTACTGGAACAACATTCGATAGCCATTCAACATACCTGGCAGTTCTAATGAATCTTGCCTTGAGCAATCTTTCAATTTCTTCTTTAATCTTTAAAGTGACTTCTGGAGTCATCCTTCGAGGTTGTTGTTTCACTGGTTTGTAGCCAGTTTTGATAGGCAACTTATGCTCTACTAAGCTTCTTTCGAGTCCTGGCAATTCATCATAATCCCAAGCAAAACAATCTCGAAATTCCTTCAACAATTCGACCAATTTATACTGGTCATATTTTCCAAGTTTGGAACTTAAGTAAGTGATTCTCTTTTGTTGATCTGATCCTAAATTGACTTCTAAAAGAGGATCCTGTGATACTTCCTGTATTGAATTTTCTGGCATTACAGATAATTCTTCCTTGCCACTATTTTTTAATTCTTGTGAATCTTCTTCAAAAACATAATCTGACCAATTTATGGTCGAACCTTTTTGAATTTTTTATTCTAAATCTGTTATCATCAGCTTTTGCAAGACCAATCGAATGGTCTCTTCTACATCTTCCATTGCCATGGATGTATGAGTCATCAAATTATCTTGTCATCACCCAATGGTTCCAAAGAACCAAATGGCATTTCAGCCAAAATATCCCAATTTTCTTCTGGAGATTCGTCTTCTGACTCTTTTAGGTCAATTGGCTTGACATTCTCTTGATACAATCGAGCTTCGACACAATTGGAACTTGCATGAAAAGGCTGGACATCAGCCTTCACTGTTTCAATTTCACAGTTTTCCTTCACTAGTAACAATTTCTGATGCATTGAAGAAGGAACACATTTATTAGCATGAATCCAGTCTCTTCCTAATAAGGCATGATAACTAGGATTAGCATCTATCACAAAGAAAGCAGTTTTGGATTTATTCGAACCTACTATGGTTTCAATAGGTATTACACCTTTGGTGTTTTTCTTATCACCAGTAAATCCTGATATCATAATGTGGGTTTTTATCAATTTTGCATTTTGTTTATTGATCTTTTTCAAAGTATTCTGGGGAATAAGGTTGACAGCAACACCATTATCAACCAATATCTTGTTTAAAAGAACACCATTTAAATAAGCCTTTATGTATAATGGTTTAAGGTGTCTAGTCATTTCTGCGGATGGTTCTTCGAATGAATAAACAAAATTACAATCATTAAAAATAAACTCAGGAAGATTTACCTCAGAAACATCCTCAGTAGATGTTTCCACTTCCATTTCTTCAACTAACTGTTGATCTTCTGCTGCCTCGAAAATTTTTGGCAACACAAACGTAGCAGTGTTAACTTCCATTTGTTCTGGAAATGTACCAAATTGAATGAGCATATTCTCATCATTAACCACCTCATTTCCCAGTTTAATTTCAACATTTCCCAATTCCTGAGATTTCACCATTGTCATTGCTTCATCCTCATCATCAATACTCATAGCCTTCTCTAATTCCAATACTTTGGCTTTAATGATACTTTCCTCAGACATAGTATCAGTATCAGTATCTATAATACCCGTATTCGTGTTATTGCATTTGCATTACATTGTCATGCATGATAATGTGATGTGGTGTGTCTTATGACACATGGTTGAGTGAGTTTTGACTCACGAGTTGATTTGGGTGTCTGTATTAGAGAACCCTTTGAAACTATTGTGATTGAGGATTTATTGTTGTGACGTCTCTCCGAGTATGAGACGGTCACTATGGAACACTTTAAATGTTTATCTGAAAATAAATGTTTACCTGTGTATTTCAATATCTGTATTATTTTCTGTTTTAGAATTTATATCTGTTGTTAGTTTTAGTATCCTGGTGAGAACGAATGAACACGCTATTAATTTGGTAGGCTAATTAGCAACTACGGAAACGTCATATAGAAATTCGCGTTTTAGCAACCAAACGAAACTTAGTCGAAAACTTTTATAATTTTAAAGTTTCACTCGTAAAGCTATGAATAAACTGTATAGGAAGTTTCAGAGACTGATTAGGAGTTTGGAAAACTCGTGGGGAGGTAAACGTAATTCCCAATAGTTTTGCCTATATATAGATAGAGATGAGTTGAGATATTTCTCAAAGCTTAACCTAAAATTCCAAAAGGAGGCCAAAAAGGGGGCTAGAGGGAGATTTGATTTCTTAGAGCTTTGCGACGCCAAACGACGACCTTCTGTCAGTCTGTTTTCTCCCAAATTTCATATTCGAGCTCCTCGAGGTAAGAGCTTCGTTTTGATACCTATTAGGGCCTGTTTGGCTAAGTTTTCTGAAAAGTTATTTTCTAGAATTTTTCATAAAAGTTGATAAATGGAATTCTGATCCATAGGAATTGTACTAGACGGACTTCTACACGTTCTTTGTACACGGGTTTTCTTTGGATCGAATTATAGGAGCGTTATTTGGAGGTGAGTGATTCAACTATGTTTTGGAATGATTTCTTGGTATGTATTCATGTTATGTTTGAATAGCATGTATTAATTCTTAAAGATATATTGTGTAGTTCATATTGGGCATTTATATTGATAAAGTAGGCTCAATAGCACGGTGATATGTTTTGATTATTGCGAGCATGGTGATATGTATTTGAGCATGTTAAGTTGCTTATTTGGGTCAGAAGGAGCACGTGGTCACCGTGCCATTTTGTGGAGTCGATATAGGCATTAAGGTCGCACGATTGAAGAGAAGAATCGTGGGTCTTACCCTTTCGCGTGGACTTATTGGCGAGGAGTCGCAGATTGGGAGTATGGACGGGCACGTGAGTCTCCGGCGACTAGTATGAATTGTAGAGATGTGAATGCGGACATGTTTATCATTCATGTACATATGTTGTTTTATTCACTAAGCTTTAGCTTAAACAAATCGAATATGTGTGGTTATTCAAATAACCATTTCAGGTGTTAATGCTGGCGAGGAATCGGAGAAGTGAGTACGTGGGTTAGGAGTTCGCTTGGAAGGCAAATTGAATGTTAATCTTGTAGTTTTGGGATAATAGTAATGTTGTAATAAGAATTTGGTTGTTTTAACCCATGTTTAACTTCGTATGATAGAATGGATCTAGAACGTTGTATTAGACTATAACATGTTGTAATTATGTTTGGTAATGCTTTAATACAGTTAAGTTTGCTTTGGACTGAGTTTGATTTGAGTGGTTGATCACTGGATGGAAGTTAGGAAGCTTTTAAACTCGTATTCTGCAGATTGGGCTGCTGCCAGGGGAGCAGTCGACTGAACCCCTGAGTCTGTTAGCAACTGCTTCTTATTTTAGCAGAAGCAGTCGACTGTGCAGTCGACTGAACCTCATCAGTCGACTGGATCTCCAGTTTCAGTCGACTGGAATTTGCTATTAAAATCCCTGCCCACCTCCGTCGACTGAGCAGTCGACTGAACCTCTGGTTTTAAAATGTGTTTTGTTTTCCGCTGCGTGTGTTCTTCAAACCTAATTTTGGGAACGTTAATGAATTGGTTTAGCCTCGGTGGCGTGCCACGGGCTCCGGTTCCGCTATTGTGGGGCCGGGCTGTGACATTTAGTGGTATCAGAGCATAAGTTTAGAGCCTTGGGTACGAGTGACGTTAGATATGTTGAGTGACGTCGAGTGGAGTGTATAATTGTGAAGATAATTGTTATCATTGTAGAAATGCTTCATGTGTTAGCATTTGTTGATTGTGATGAACTGTGCGCATATATCTATATTGTGGCATAGCATGCATGGTCATTTTGCATTGAACTCAACAGGGGAATATTTGAAACATTATGGCGGATATGCCAAGAGAATTGTCACCGCATTCGCGGATGGACCAAATAGTGAACATGGTGGGAAGTTTCATACAAGCGGTAAGTGAAAGAGAATAGATGAACGTTCAGCCTCCACAAGTAGAAATTCATTATATCAATGCACCATCGACACCGCGATCTCAATACACAATCGTGGAACAGTTTCATAAGCAAAAATCGACGTTGTATCATGGACAAGTTGACATAGACTTGGCCGATCATTGGATGATGGACATGGAAAGACATTTCCGTCAGGTAATATGTACCGATGAGGAGAAAATTTTGTGCGCATCCGATACATTGATGGGCGAAGCATTGGATTGGTGGAATAACGTGCTTGAATGAGGGAAGCCAACCACGTGGGAAGCATTTAAAGAAGAATTCAACAAACGTTTCTTCCCGCAATCTGCTTATACTCAGAAACGCCAAGAGTTTGCGAGTTTAGTTCAGGGAGATATGACTGTGGGTGAGTATGTTTCTCGTTTCAATGCCTTGTTATGATTTGGGAAAACTACCGTTCCAACTGATAGGGATAAAGCTCGTAAGTTTGAGGAAGGACTTAGAGAGAATATCCGTGGCCGTGTGGACATGTTGCAACACCCAACCGTTTCTCTAGTCGAGGAAGCCGCCCGGATAGCTGAGAAGAGTGTCAACTGATATCGACAAGGACAACAAGGAAAGAGACCCAATGACAATAGGGGCAAGAGCCAAGGGAATGCGAAGAAATCGTTCACGCAAGGTTCGGGATCATATATGAGTAGCCAAGGAGGGAGTACGTTCATGGGGGACTCGAGACCGTTGTGTCCAACATGTAACCGGCGACACAGAGGAACGTGCTATCAATTGATCACTTGCCATATTTGTAAACAATTGGGGCATGTGTCTAGGAATTGTCCTTTGAATACAAATTCGACTACACCAAACACAACCTCGAACGCCAAGAGCTACAACCCAAAGATGAGGGGAAAATATTTTGACTGTGGACAACTGGGGCATATAGCGAAGAATTGCCCAAGTAAAAGACAACCGGGAATGAGTACCGGGGCATCGAGTGTGCCAAGCGGATCAAGGGTAGAACCTCGAGTGGATAAAGGGAAAGGAGTAGCGCAACAACAAGGACGATACTTCCAGCTCAGGCCGGGGAATACGGATGATACCGTCGTATCAGGTATTCTTCCTATTTGTTCGTATCCTGCACGTATACTTATGGATTCTGGTTCAACGCATTCATTTGTATCACGTGATTTTGTTAAACATTTAACTGTTAAGTCAGAACCGCTAGGATATGACCTGTGTGTATCATTGCCTAGTAGTGAACCACTAGTTACTTCTTCAATATTCAAGTCATGTGAAATCAAGATAGGTGATAAAGTTTTGAGCGTTGATTTGATTCCGTTGACGGTGAATTACTTTGATGTTATCTTGTGTATGGATTGGTTGTCGGTTAATCAAGCCAAAATCGATTGTGAACAGAAAAGGGTTAGTTTTTATCCGTCAGGGCGAGAAGAGTTTACTTTTCAGGGTAAGGGAGTGATCGTACTGCCGTACTTGATATCGGCGATTCAAGCAAGTAAGATATTGAAGAAGGGTTGTTCGGGTTTCTTATGTTCAATTGTTGACACGCGAGTTCTTGGGCCATTAATAGAAGACATTTCAGTAGCTCGAGAATTTCCAGATGTTTTTCCCAATGAGTTACCCGACGTATTGATTGAAAGAGAGCTTGAGTTCACAATAGAAGTAGTACCAGGGTCACAACCGGTATCTAAAGCGCCGTACCGAATGGCACCGATAGAGTTGAAAGAATTAAAAGTTCAGTTAGAAGAATTGTTGGAAAAGGGTTTTATCCGACCGAGTGTTTCACCGTGGGGAGCTCCAGTCTTATTTGTGAAGAAGAAAGATGGAACAATGCGTATGTGCATCGACTACCGGGAATTAAACAAGTTGACCGTCAAGAACAAATATCCGTTGTCGCGAATAGACGATTTGTTTGATCAGTTGCAAGGAGCACAAGTATTTTCGAAGATCGACTTGAGATCCGGTTACCATCAATTAAAAGTCAAAGAGGAAGATGTTGAGAAGACAGCTTTCAGGACTCGATATGGTCACTTTGAATTTTTGGTTATGCCATTTGGAGTGACTAATGCACCAGCTGCTTTCATGGACTTGATGAACCGTGTCTTCAAAGATTATTTAGATGAGTTCGTTATCATGTTCATAGATGACATCCTAATCTACTCCAAAAGCATAGAAGATCACGAGCATCATTTACGATTAGCTTTACAACGATTGCGTGAAAAGAGATTATTCGGCAAATTGAAAAAGTGTGAATTTTGGTTGACCGAGATTGCTTTTCTTGGACATATTGTATCAGCTAAAGGAATTTCTGTAGACCCTCAGAAGATAGAAGCAGTTACCAATTGGGCGAGACCAACGAATGTGACAGACATCAGAAGTTTCCTAGGATTAGCTGGGTATTATCGGAGATTTGTAAAAGACTTTTCGCGTATAGCAATGCCGATGACACAGTTAATGAGGAAAGATATTGCTTTTGTTTGGAGTCTGGAATGTGAAGAAAGTTTTCAAGAATTGAAAGGTCGACTAGTGAAAGCACCAATATTAGCTGTTCCGTCAGGGACTGAAGGATTTATTATTTACAGTGATGCTTCATATAGAGGTTTAGGTTGCGTTCTTATGCAAGGTGATAAAGTCATTGCGTATGCGTCGAGACAACTTAGACCGCACGAGAAAAATTATCCAACACATGATCTAGAATTGGCCGCCGTGATTTTTGCACTGAAGATTTGGCGTCATTATCTATACGGGGAGAAATGTGAGATATACACGGATCACAAGAGTTTGAAGTACTTGTTTACACAACGAGATTTGAACATGAGGCAAAGGAGATGGCTAGAGTTGATGAAGGACTATAACTTGTCGATTCAATATCATCCGGGCAAGGCGAATGTAGTCGCCGATGCTCTTAGTCGTAAGGCACCAACCAATACCGCATCAGATTTAACTTCTCAGAAAAAACTGATACGAGATATGGAGAATTTGGAACTTGAAGTGATACCGAGGATTGAAAGTGGCTTGATGTCGACAATGGTGGCACAACCACTCTTGATTCATGAGACCGCAGAGAAACAACTTCAAGACGTGGCTTTGAAGAAGATTTGTGATGAGATTCCAATGGGCAAACAACCAGGATTCACGTTTGAGAACAATGTGTTGAGATTGAGGGGTAGAATTTGTGTACCTAGTGAGAAAGAGTTGAAACGGAACATCCTAGAGGAAGCACACAACACGAAGTATACCGTTCATCCGAGAAGCACCAAGATGTATAGAGACTTGAGACATGTTTATTGGTGGTCGGGAATGAAGAGAGAAATAGCACGTTACATTTCGCGTTGTACTAGTTGTCAACAAGTAAAGGCCGAACGCCAAGTACCCTCGGGATTGCTACAACCGTTACCGATAGCCGAGTGGAAATGGGAACACATAACAATGGATTTTGTTAGTGGATTTCCGAGGTCGAAGAGATCGAATACTATTATCTGGGTGATTGTTGATCATTTGACGAAGTCGTCACACTTCCTACCGCTTCGAACAACTAAGCCGATGCCGTTAGCTAAGTTGTATATTCGCGAGATTGTGAGACTACATGGTATTCCAGTTTCTATCGTTTCAGATAGGGATAGTAGTTTTACGTCGAAGTTTTGGAGAGCCATACAAGAAGCAATGGGTACCAAATTGTACTTTAGTACAGCTTTTCATCCTCAGACTGATGGCCAATCAGAGAGAGTAATCCAGATTTTGGAAGACATGCTTCGTTTATGTGTACTTGATTTTCAAGGTGATTGGGAAGACCACCTACCGTTAATTGAGTTCGCATATAACAACAGTTTTCAGTCGAGTATTGGGATGGCTCCTTACGAAGCTTTATATGGTCGTGTATGTCGTTCACCGATTAGTTGGACGGAAGTCGGAGAAAGAAAGATTGAAGGACCGAAAATTGTGCAAGAAACGACGGATAAGATAAAGGTAATTCGACAACGGTTACTGACAGCTCAGAGTAGGTATAAGAGTTATGCCGATAAGCGTAGACGACCGTTGGAATTCGATGTAGGAGACTTAGTGTATTTGAAGGTGTCACCTTCAAAGGGAATAACCAGATTTGGTAGATACGGGAAACTCAACCCGAGGTTTGTAGGACCTTTTGAAATCATTGGAAAGGTTGGACCCGTAGCTTATCGTTTGAACTTGCCTAGCGAGTATGCTCAAGTTCATAACGTGTTTCATGTATCGTTGTTACGCAAACAATTAGTGGAAGATAGAGATCAAGTGATGACTCCGACATCGAATGAGATTCAGAGTGATTTAACGTATGTTGCGTATCCGGTAGAGATATTGGATCGAAAAGATCAAGTCTTACGAAATAAAGTAATATCGAAAGTGAAAGTGTTATGGCGTAGCCAAACTACGGAAGAGATGACGTGGGAGATAGAAGAGGAGATGCGTACTCAGTATCCGCACCTTTTCGAGACTTGAGGTATAAGTTTGGGGACAAACTTCTTTTAAGGGGGAGAGTATTATAATACCCGTATTCGTGTTATTGCATTTGCATTACATTGTCATGCATGATAATGTGATGTGGTGTGTCTTATGACACATGGTTGAGTGAGTTTTGACTCACGAGTTGATTTGGGTGTCTGTATTAGAGAACCCTTTGAAACTATTGTGATTGAGGATTTATTGTTGTGACATCTCTCCGAGTATGAGACGGTCACTGTGGAACACTTTAAATGTTTATCTGAAAATAAATGTTTACCTGTGTATTTCAATATCTGTATTATTTTCTGTTTTAGAATTTATATCTGTTGTTAGTTTTAGTATCCTGGTGAGAACGAATGAACACGCTATTAATTTGGTAGGCTAATTAGCAACTACGGAAACGTCATATAGAAATTCGCGTTTTAGCAACCAAACGAAACTTAGTCGAAAACTTTTATAATTTTGAAGTTTCACTCGTAAAGCTATGAATAAGCTGTATAGGAAGTTTCAGAGACTGATTAGGAGTTTGGAAAACTCGTGGGGAGGTAAACGTAATTTCCAATAGTTTTGCCTATATATAGATAGAGATGAGTTGAGATATTTCTCAAAGCTTAACCTAAAATTCCAAAAGGAGGCCAAAAAGGGGGCTAGAGGGAGATTTGATTTCTTAGAGCTTTGCGACGCCAAACGACGACCTTCTGTCAGTCTGTTTTCTCCCAAATTTCATATTCGAGCTCCTCGAGGTAAGAGCTTCGTTTTGATACCTATTAGGGCCTGTTTGGCTAAGTTTTTCGAAAAGTTATTTTCTAGAATTTTTCATAAAAGTTGATAAATGGAACTCTGATCCATAGGAATTGTACTAGACGGACTTCTACACGTTCTTTGTACACGGGTTTTCTTTGGATCGAATTATAGGAGCGTTATTTGGAGGTGAGTGATTCAACTATGTTTTGGAATGATTTCTTGGTATGTATTCATGTTATGTTTGAATAGCATGTATTAATTCTTAAAGATATATTGTGTAGTTCATATTGGGCATTTATATTGATAAAGTAGGCTCAATAGCACGGTGATATGTTTTGATTATCGCGAGCATGGTGATATGTATTTGAGCATGTTAAGTTGCTTATTTGGGTCAGAAGGAGCACGTGGTCACCGTGCCATTTTGTGGAGCCGATATAGGCATTAAGGTCGCACGATTGAAGAGAAGAATCGTGGGTCTTACCCTTTCGCGTGGACTTATTGGCGAGGAGTCGCAGATTGGGAGTATGGACGGGCACGTGAGTCTCCGACGACTAGTATGAATTGTAGAGATGTGAATGCGGACATGTTTATCATTCATGTACATATGTTGTTTTATTCTCTAAGCTTTAGCTTAAACAAATCGAATATGTGTGGTTATTCAAATAACCATTTCAGGTGTTAATGCTGGCGAGGAATCGGAGAAGTGAGTACGTGGGTTGGGAGTTCGCTTGGAAGGCAAATTGAATGTTAATCTTGTAGTTTTGGGATAATAGTAATGTTGTAATAAGAATTTGGTTGTTTTAACCCATGTTTAACTTCGTATGATAGAATGGATCTAGAACGTTGTATTAGACTATAACATGTTGTAATTATGTTTGGTAATGCTTTAATACAGTTAAGTTTGCTTTGGACTGAGTTTGATTTGAGTGGTTGATCACTGGATGGAAGTTAGGAAGCTTTTAAACTCGTATTCTGCAGATTGGGCTGCTGCCAGGGGAGCAGTCGACTGAACCCCTGAGTCTGTTAGCAACTGCTTCTTATTTTAGCAGAAGCAGTCGACTGAACCTCATCAGTCGACTGGATCTCCAGTTTCAGTCGACTGGAATTTGCTATTAAAATCCCTGCCCACCTCCGTCGACTGAGCAGTCGACTGAACCTCTGGTTTTAAAATGTGTTTTGTTTTCCGCTGCGTGTGTTCTTCAAACCTAATTTTGGGAACGTTAATGAATTGGTTTAGCCTCGGTGGCGTGCCACGGGCTCCGGTTCCGCTATTGTGGGGCCGGGCTGTGACAGTATCACCCTCTGGATTTCGATCAAACCTAGGATTAGGCTTCGAATCATCATTGGAATCCTTTTTCATTTCACTTCCTAACTCCTGGCTTCTAGCCTGCATATTAAAAAATTCTTTCCACATGGTAAACTTCCTCTGCAGTCTTCTCTGTTGAGTCCTATTTATCATAGGGACCATGTTCTGGTTTTTTCCTTTGGGATGCTGAAGTACATGCCATGTATTTTTTTCAACATGAGGAGGTTTGATCATCCTATTTTTGTTTTGAGGACCTTGCTGTTCGATCATATTTTTTACTCTATCATCTTGCAAAACAAACCAATTTGGCACTCCTGGTACCAATGTAGACTCACCTGATTGTGATGTCTCACCAACTTTTGGTGATTCCTTTAATACTTCCATATTTTTCTCAGCCTGCACCACATGTGCTGGTACCACTTTCGATGATATGAACTGAATCTGCTTTTTTCTCTTCCACCTATAATGTTTCTTTGGTGTATGAAAGAAACCTGGCCTCACATATTGCATGTTCCTTGATGGTCGAACATAACTATCAAGATGGAAGTTTCTTGAAAAATTGGCTTTAAAAGGAACCACTGGTTTTGAGGCATACCTTTGTTGTCATAGGTCCAGTATATGTTGAAGCTTGATAAATTGGTCCTCTAAACTGTCCTCTCCCAACATTCATGATTGGTTGGAAAGGAGGTTCACCAGAAGTGCTTGGTTTCCTTTGTTCGAACAAAGGCTGTTTGTTTTTCCTGCCTACTTTGATACCAACCCTTTCATCATAGATTTCAGCATATCTTTTCCCACAACCAATGCATAGATTCTTTGCATATTCATGGTTGAAAACTGATAAATCAGGTTTTTTCCTTGTCATTTCTTCAAATCTTTTCATATGGTCTTCTGACTTTGCACTCTCTCTTTCTTTGACCAGATCTTCGAAGGAAATGTCATGAACATTGATTGACACCTCCTGTACTGCTGGGAATGGATCTTCATCAACCCCCATTTGTTTTTCAGGGAATTTCAATTTCCCTTTCTTGATCAAATCTTGAATCATGTCTCGAAAAACAGTACAATTATTAGTCGAATGGGTCCTAGAACTATGCGATTTGCAGTATTTCTTACCCTTCAATTCATCATTCGAAGGTAATTTCATCCCATCAGATAATTTAATAATTTTTCCTTCTAATAGGTGATCAAATATTTCATCCAATCTATAAACATCGAATGAATATTTCTTAAAGGATCCTTTTGATTTATACACTTCAGCAGAAACATTTTTCTTCACAAGACTCTTGCACGTGAAAGGCTCTTTGCCTATTATTTCTGCAGCATCTATTTCATAATTGGGATCCTTATAATATGTTTTTATTGAATAAGCATTTCTTTCATTTTCTTCTTCCAATAAAGCTTCATATCTAGAGACTCGAGCAGTCAATTCAACAAGATCTCTAAATTCCAAAGCGTCGAATTTCTTTCTAAGTCTAAATTCGAGGCCATTTTGGGCCAACTTAACAAATTCAGGTTCAGGTAACATGATTTTACATTTTGTTCTAGCCCTTTTAAACCTATTTATGAATTGAGTAGCCTTTTCATCAGGCTTTTGACATAATCTGGCTAAATCAGCCATTGATACTTCTGGTTCTGTCTGAAAAAACTGAGTATGGAAAGATTCTTCCATCTGAGCCCAACTATAGATCGAATTAGGGGCTAGATTAGTAAACCAAGCAAATGCAGTATCTGTTAACGAACTAGGAAACAAACGAAGCCTAAGATATTCATTATTTCCTGCATCAGCACACTGACTGATGAATTTTGCTATATGTTCAACTGTGGATTGTCTCCCATCCCCTGCAAACATAGCAAAAGTAGGGAATTTAAATCCCCTGGGGAATTCGATCCTATCAACCCAATCAGGATAAGGCTTCCTATAAACTGGAGTTTGTACCCCCCGAGCCATAGGTCCACAAACCTCATGAATTAAATTAATCATGTCATTCCTATTAACCATATTAAATGGTTGTTGATGACCTGGTTGGCCAAAAAGATGGTTCATTGGTGGTACTGGTGGTGGTTGAGGATTATTATCCATCCTCCTAAGATTTTCATACCTTCGACCCACTCCTATCCCAGTAGGGTCTAGTTCAAACATAGGATTATTATTTATTCTCCTATTCTGGCCTATCATGTTTTCTCTAGGCCTTGGTTCTTCGATATTTATTGTTCTATGACCATGATCTTGACCATTTACATGGTTTCCTTGGATCCCTTCGAATACCGGGAATGTATTATTAGGGATAGACACATAGAAACTTTCTTGTGAATTAGGCCTAAGAGGAGGCCCATTTGTATGATTCATAGGATTTGGCTGAAACAAACCATGGCTATGACTTCTTTCATTCTGTCGAATCATAGAAGGATTTCCATTTGGCACCATTGTTGGTGCAAATTGTGGTAAACTATTGTTAAGGGAAGTGATCAGAACATTAACATTCTGAAGTATATTTCCCAAGTGATCAAATATTGGTGTCAACTGACTTACCAAATCATGTTGATTTTCTGAACCAACATTCCCATTATTTTGAATCGAATTTAAATTTTCAACCCCCACTTCTGGGTTTTCATTGGTTGTATGATTTCCAGTATTGCTATTCTGAGGATCTTGGTGTGAAGAACCACCAATTTCAGCAGTATTAACACCAACATTGGCATTATCAACAGACCTATTGCTTCGAAGGTTTCTGTTTGCCATCCTTTAACACTAGTGTCCCACCGGGAGTGCCAAAAATGTTTGGTTGGAAAATTTATAAGTGTGTGCGAGCATGCCAGGCAAGCAAATTGCCAATGTGTATATGTGATAATCCAAACTGCGCCTCACCAGGGAATTGTGGTGACGTTCGATGCCTTGAACAGGACTTTTAATTGTGTGAAGATGTAACAAACTGAAGAACTTCGAACTGACTAAATTAATATCTACTCCTAAATAAGAACAGTAAAGTAACTAAAAGTAATGAACTACTTTTATTAAATTAAAGTAACTACAATCTAACCTTGAAGATGACTTCGAAGGTGTTCTACTCCTAAATATAAGTATCTAGATAACAATACAGTATATGTATTGAGAGATATATGTTGATGTTTGATCGAAGGATCCCTTTCGAATACACAATCCTTCTATTTATAGACATCAAGGCCTCAGCAACTTGATTTGAATGTTCTCTCCTCTTTTCAAACTGATAACTGCTCTTATACGTGACATTTTCTCAAGTTGACAACTGCCCTTTAATTACTCCATGATGGTCAACACGAGTCTTTCATCAGTTAAATACTTGATTGAAATGAATCAGTATCAACCGCTTATAACAGTTTCAATGTCCATCAGTATCCACCAATTATCCTGCCACGTCACCTCTAGCGTGTCAAACCTGCATTGGCTGAATATTTTCATCACAAACAGATACTTAGAGCATCCACAATGGTGGAGGGTGGTATCATAACTTAGGGTAAACTTATGTTTTTGTTTCACAATTGTGTAGTGTATATGGTATATATCACAACTTATGATAAAGTTAAGTTTGGTAGCATAGTAAAACTTAAATTTGTGGTACGCATAAATTTCACTATTGTACGAAAGAAACAGTTTACAGAACATCATTTAGGATTCAAACGGTATACACAAAACCGTTTGTGAGGAGAACGGTTAATAGCAAACTGTCTGGCACGAAACAATTTACAGTAAATTGTTTGATGTGAATATGTATGTTTTGGTGTGAATGCTCCATGCGCTAGAATTGTTGCCATAGTATGGCAAACGGTGCACAGTGCGCCATTTGAATTTATTCCGATTTCAAATTGTACACAGTGTACAGTTTGGTCATGAAACAGTCTACTAAGTGTCGTTTGGCTATGCGAAGCTCACATAAATGGTACAACTACATAAGCTAAGTTTCTCCTAAAGTTTACCACACCTTTGTGGATGCTCTTAAAGGACAAATTCAAGGAGATTAATGATTTGTAAAAATAAATGAACTGTAATGGTCACTTTTAGAAAATTTCGTGGGAGGTCATTGAAATTTGTCCATAAACAAATAATTGAAAGGGAAATTTTAAATATACCCACTTAATTGCTCTTTACCCACACATGTTGCATTCTAATACCCTATTGTACAACTATTTAATACAACATGTGGATGTAGAAAATAAATTAGGTCTATAGGTAGGACTGCCAATTGGGTTGAACAAGCGGGCCGAATAAGCCCGAAGCTCGCTTGTTCAACCCGTTATATTTTGGGCCGAGTTTTGTATGGGAGCGAATTGAGCCGAGCCAAGCTTGGACAAAATTTTAAGCCCAAATTGATTTTCGGGCCGATCTCGGGCTTATATAAGCTTGGCCCGAATGACTTAGTGTATATGTGTGTAAATTTATGTTATTTGTAATTTTACATATGACTTACAACTGCTGAATTTTGTTAAATTGAACTTTAATTGTTGAATTTGTTCATTTTTTGTTTTGAAATTCATGAAGTAATAAATTGGTTGTTAATGTCAATTCATAGTCAAACTTTTTTGAACTTAAAAACATCATAAAACATGTAGTCAAAGCCTCACTTCGGTCGGCTCGAGCTCAGCTCGAAGCTCACTCCAATATAGTGAGTCAAGCTCGGGCTTGGAACTTAATATCTATGTTCGGGCCGAGCTCGGGCTGACCTAAGCCCGGCTCACTTCAGCCCGATTAACACCCCTATTCCCGGAGTAAATATTGGGTATCCCAGGGATACCATGTGGGATTTTATCCCCTCTCATATAATTAAAAAATTTGCTGAATTGGAGGGATGTTTTGCTGAGTTGGACTAAAAATCCCCAAAAAGTAGGGGCCAGATGGATTTATATTGGATTTTTATTGACTTGTTATACCACGTAGGATTATATACCCGTTATATTAAATATTTTTCCCTATTCCAGGACTATAAGTACCATTAAGCCAGCTCGAGAGTTGGGCCGATGGCTGACTGGATTTTGGGCCTCGGATATGGGCCCCAACCCTCCACAAGCCCATACAACTCTGAAATGCTTCAATCTGTCCACTTTCTATGCAGTTTTTTTTATTTATAAAACTGAAACATCATTTGACATTTGCTTTTGATATTATCGAACGCCACTACCTAATTCTCTCTCTCTCTCTCGCCTGAAATTCCGAAGGATGTCTGCTCTACCGAGTTCGTTCGTCTCAGTCAGAAACCCTCAAATTCAGTTCTCATCTGGTAATTTGCTACCTAAATTATGATTAATTTGTGAATTTTTATCTATCATCATCATTTCTAATGATTAGCCATGAAACAGTGGCCCTAAAGCTTTCCTTTTGTCGTTTAATTTTCCTATACCATGTTTTTGATTGAATTTAACCTCCCGCTGTACTTCTATTTATGCAGTATATGACATTTGTATAAATTCTCTGATTCTTAGCGCTATCACATACTCCGCATATATAAGTACTAGTAATACATAAGAATGTTCGAGTATCTGAGCATAGGAGTGCCCTGTTTGGTTGGATGATGCTGAAGATACAATTAATTACAATCACAAAGTGGTGTTTGGTATTTAAGTAAAGAACAATTGATAATTAAGTCATGAAATTTGTGAAATGATACTGGATTCATCAGTGGAATTTGGTTACGGAGTGGTGAAGTAAAACTGAGTAATGATATGCTTCCCAAATTTCTATACTAAAAGTGCTTCCCAAATGATGTGGCAGTGGGGCCAGGTAAATAACTTTCAATTAAAATTCATATGGTCCACTGTATTACCACTCCACATCATTTGGGCATCACTTTTGGATAAAAATTGGGAAGCATAGCATTACTCTATAAAAATTAAGCTCCGTTGGTTACAGTGTTGCGTAACGAGTCCTTGTATAGTGAGGAAGGAGACATGGACTAAATAAATTATTATAAGTTATAAAAGATTTTGAAACGGCAAATGCAGAAAACAGCACTTGTGTTTTTGAGGACCAGCTTTCCATGGTTTTTCTAAATAGTAGTACCAGGAATTGAATTTAGAGCTTAATTTGTTTCCCATTAAAGGAAATGTATTTAGGCTGCTTCGATATTTGGTTCCTTCCATTTCCATTAAGATGCCCTATAGGTATTTCTGTTGGGGAAAAATCGGAATCCCCAATATTAATTAGGAGTAACACTTCCTAACCCTTGTCAAATGTGAATTAAATAGGAACAAAATAATAGCCAAATCACAATGATAATTTCCTTTCACCACAATCAAGCACAAACAATATAATACTAAGGCACCCAAGCAAGAATTAAATGATACCAAGATTTATGTGGAAAAACCCTCCAATGGAGAGGGCAAAAACCACAGGGCAACTCCGAAAGATTCCACTATGTAAAATAAGGAATATAAATGTTCTCTCAAGTTTTTGCCCTAAAACTTGAGGTATCCAAATCAATTAGAGAGTGAGTACAAGGATTACCTCTTAGGGTTCACAATACCCAAAGGAAATACAAGTAAAAGCTACCTCTTCAAAATCCCAAAGATCTTGGCACACCAAAACAAACCCTTGAAGACCAACACAATCAGTGAGCTCACTCTTCTTCACCTTCGGCGCCACACGGTACACACACTCCAAGAAAACCTCTCTGCTTCTCTTTGTATGCTGCGCAGGTGGGATAGATTCACCTTTGCTGAGCCATCTAAATGGCTTTTGGGCCCACGTGACTAAGAAGTCCCACTTGAAGACTTAATAACAAATAAGCCCATAAAAAATATGGTCCATTTAATTTATCTCTCATGTGGTAGGGACCACCGCTACCCTATGGTATACTCAACAATCTCCCCCTCCATACACATGAGAGGAGGGAATACCCAAACTCGACCCCTCACTTGGAGTCCATTCCAGCTAGCTTTTTACAGAGCTCAGGCTTCTCTCTTGTCACGACCTTACTCATCATGTTAGACGGATTCTTATCTGTATGAATTTTCTTCAATTTCATTTCCCGCTTTTCCATTACCTCACGAATACAGTGGTAACAAACATCAATGTGTTTTGTACGGGAATGGTATGTGTTAGAGTTATTTTATTGTTATGTTGTATTTTGTTATAAGTCCAAGGACCTAGTTGTAATATTGGTTTCTACTTCTTCTTTATGTTTAATATGTTTTCTATCATGGTATCAAGAGCCAACTCATAACCTACCTCCTTTCCTTTCCACTCAACCCACCATCCCACCACCATCGGACCACTATCCAGTCCCACCTAGCCCTACTGACACCTACTTTCCACCACCTTGGCCTAGCCAACAACTACCCAGCCCTACCCTAGCCCAGTCGCTACCCACAAACCACACCCCCACCACGCCGTAGCCCTTGGACCACCATTAGGTCCAGCCGACAACCTCCCTTCCCTCTCCAAGGCTGCGCCGAACCTCACCAGGGTCCTACCCTTCCCCCACCCTGGCTTGACAACCTCCGGCCAACCCCCCTTCCCCATTCCGACGCCCCCCATCACCATTCTGGGCTTCCTCCTTCGGCGGTTTTGATTGGGATTCTAACCCTAGTTTTTTTACCTCCTTGGTTCACCCTTAATGGACCCCTGATCAGTTGTTGTTGATCATAAGATATCTCATCTCTTTCGTCTTCCTTCATATTGTGCGTGTTTTCTATTCGGGGCACTGAATCATGACCGATCTTGACAAACCTACGCCAACCACTGTTCAGACTGTTGTTACCCCCTTGGATCCCAATATCAAAATTACTACCGTTCCATTCAATGGCCAAAATTATTTGAAATAGTCACAGGCGGTAGAACTCTATCTGAAGGCACGAGGGAAGATGGACCATCTTAATGGGCGTGTTACCGTTCCTTCCATTACTGATCCTGGATATGATAAATGGGAGATTGAGAACTCCATTATCATATCTTGGCTCATCAACTCCATGGTCTCCGAGATTGGTGAGAGTTTTCATCGCATGAAGATGGCTAGGGCCATTTGGGACACCGTTGCCTCCAAATTCTCTCGTCGGGGGAACGATGCTCAGGAGTTTGAGCTGCTCCGCTTCATTGAGCGCTCGGAGCAGGGTGATATGACTGTCACTCAATACTACACCTCACTTGCTACTAGTTGGGATCGTCTTGATCACCTATACTCCTTTCAGCCGGCTTGTACTACTGATGTAGAGGAGTACCGGAAATTTCTTAAGAGGCAACAGATCTGTAAGTTTCTTCAAGGGCTTCATTCCGATTATGATGCTGTTCGTAGTCGGGTTCTTGGGATGGACACTCTGCCCCCCTTCAGGAGTCCTTTGCTTATGTTCAGAATGAAGAGAGTCGTCGTTCTGTGATGCTTCCACCTACTTCCACTGAGCGCTCTGCACTTGTGTCTTTCCTGCCTAGAGAGGGGACCAGCAACCTACTCCTCCAGACCGCCCTGTCGTGATTTGTGATTATTATCATCGGCCCCATTATACTCGGGCCAATTGTTAGAGCCTCCATGACTGTCTCCCTGGTGCTCGTGGAGGTAGTCGTGGGGGCGGTCATTGAAGTCGTTCGGGAAGCCGAGGAGGTGGTACTCGTGCTCATAATGCTAATACTGATACTGAGACTCCAACTAGTGTTGATTGCCCCTACTATTGCTCAGGGCCCGTTATCTCCTGTCGAGCTCGACACTCTTAGGAATTTGATGACCCGATGTACTTCATCGTCAGCTACTAGTACCTCATCCTCCTTTGCACAATCAGGTAACATTGTCGTGCCGGCAAGATCTTTCATTTCTCTCTTCATCTCATTGGATTATAGATTCAGGTGCGTCGGACCATATGTCTCGTTCCTCTGACTTGTTTTGTGATTATAAGCCCAGCCCAGGTCAGGATAGAGTTCGCATTGCCGATGGAACCTTTTCCCCTGTCTCGGGGAAAGGTCTTATTCGTGTTACTCCTTCTTTACCGCTGACTTCAGTTTTACATGTCCCTAGTTTCTCTCATAACCTTTTATCCTCAAGTCGTATCACTCATGATTTGAATTGTTGTGTAACATTTTTCCCTTCTCATTGTGTCTTTCAGGATCTTATCACGAAGAGGTTGATTGGCAGTGGTAGAGAGACACAGGGACTTTACATACTGGACTAGGGAGAGAAAATTTTGGATGAGGGAGAAAAGATTGCTGATCATACTGTCGTTTTGAAGAATAAAGTAGATGATTTAGGGCTTTGGCATAGGAGACTAGGCCATCCATCTTTTTCTTTACTTAAATATATGTTTCCTTCTCTAGTTGAAAAAACTACTACTTCAAACTCCCATATTTTTTGTGATGCTTGTGAACTTGGGAAACATTTTCGAGCTTCTTACGCTCCCCGTAATATTAAAAGTTCTGTTCCTTTTGCTTTAATACATTCTGGTGTTTGGGGTCCTTCTCGGACTGTGTCCTTGAAAGGTCATTGATGGATTGTGTCTTTTTATAGATGATTATTCCCGTACTACGTGGTTATATATGATGAAAGAAAAACGGAAAGTTTTCTTTATATTTCAAAATTTCCACAAAATGATCAGTACGCAATTTGGGGCGATAGTGAAAGCTTTAAGGTCCGATAATGGGGGAGAGTACATTGATTCGGGTTTAAGTAAGTATTTCTGTTCCCATGGGATTATCCATCAGACTTCTTCCACTGACACTCCACAACAAAATGGAGTGGCAGAGCGTAAGAATCGACACCTTTCAGATGTTGCCCGGTCTTTACTCTTCCAAGTTCAAGCCCCCCCGCTCTTATTGGGGTGAGGTCGTGTTAACCGCAGCTTATCTTATCAACCGTCTCCCTACTTGTGTGTTGGACAAGAAATCTCCTCTACAGGTCCTTTCTCACTCTTCTCTATCCTCATCCATTCCGCCTCGTGTTTTTGGTTGTGTTTGTTTTGTTCACAACCATAGTCCGACCCGTGGGAAATTAGATCCTCGTGCTCTCAAGTGTGTATTTGTCGGTTACTTCCCCACTCAAAAGGGATACAAGTGCTACCATCCTCCGTCTAGGAAATGGTTTGTCACTATGGATGTCACATTTCATGAGTCTCAATCCTACTTTCTTGACACTACGGTACCTCTTCGGGGGGAGCCGAGGTGTGAAGAGATACCGGTTTTGCCTATGATGATTGAGGTAGAAAGAGTTGAACCAGAGAGAGGGAGCCTGAAGAAGAAGAGGTTAGTGAGAGACAGAGGGAGAATAGGGAGAATGAGTTGAGGGTTTATTCCAGGGGGACATGGAGTAAAAGGAAAACCAGAGAGACTCCAGAAATTTGTATTGCTCTTGTTTCTCCACTGTCGTTGCGATCCTCTTTAAGTGATGAAGATTCAGGTAATTCATCCGATACACCCTCTCTTGACTTAGATGAGTTAGATGTCCCTATTGCTATTCGAAAGGGTGTTAGATCATGTACCTAACATCCTATATCTAACGTTGTTTCTTATTCTCATCTCTCTCCTTCCTATAAAGCCTTCCTTTCAAAACTTTCCTCTGATAGTATTCCTAATCATGTACAGGAAGCTCTTGCTGATCCCAAGTAGAAACATGCCATGATTGAGGAGATGAAGGCTCTTAAAAAAACTGGTACGTGGGAGTTAACCATGTTACCTAAAGGAAAGAGGACAGTGGGGTGCCAGTGGGTGTATACTGTGAAGCACCGGGCTGATGGTTCTATTGAGAGGCATAAAGCTCGGCTAGTGGCAAAAGGGTCTCAGACCTATGGGGTGGACTATGAGGAGACTTTTGCCCCAGTCGCGAAGATGAATTCAATTAGAATCCTCCTTTCACTAACAGTCAACCAGGATTGGCCACTTCACCAGTTTGATGTGAAGAATGCTTTCTTGCATGGCGACTTAGAATAAGAGGTTTATATGGATATTCCTCCAGGATTGAGGACTCCAAGACAGATGGGGAGGTGTGTAGGCTTAAAAAATAACTGTATGGCCTCAAGCAGTCTCGTAGGGCCTGGTTTGAGAGATTCACACAGGCTATGTTTCGGTTTGGGTACAGACAGAGTCATGCAGATCACACCTTGTTCATCAAACACTCATCGCAGGGTAAGACCACTGCTCTTATTGTCTATATTGATGATATTGTGCTTAGAGGAGATGACTTGGAGGAAATGGAAAGATTGAAGAAGCAGTTGGCCACTGAGTTTGAGATCATGGACTTGGGGGCCTTGAAATTCTTTCTTGGGATCGAACTTGCTCGATCCAAATATGGGATCTTAATTTCCCAAAGGAAGTATGTCCTTGACTTGTTGAAGGAGATAGGGATGCTTGGCAGCAAAGCTTGTGGTACATCTATGGAGCAAATCAGAAACTTGGTGATGACAGTAGTGGAGAATTAGTGGACAGGGGGAGTTATCAGAGACTCGTTGGTATGCTAATTTACTTGTCTCATACTCGTCCAGACATTGTTTTTGCTGTTAGTGTTGTCAGTCAGTTTATGCATTCACCACGAGAGTCACATCAAGAGGCCGTTTTTCGGATCCTTCGGTACTTAAAGTCTGCTCCTGGAAAGGGCTTGCACTTTGCGAAACATGACCACCTAAGGGTGGAAGCATATATCGATGCTGATTGGGCTGATTTTATTATAAATAGGAGGTCCACTTTAGGGTACTGCACGTTTGTTGGAGGTAATCTCGTTGCCTGGAGGAGTAAGAAGCAGAACGTGGTTGCCAGGTCTGGTGCAGAAGCTGAGTTTAGGGCCATGACCCAAGGTATTTGTGAGATATTGTGGATCAAGTCTTTGCTCAAGGACTTGAAGGTTGAACTGACAGACTCTATGAAGCTATATTGCGGCAACAAAGCAGCTATCAGTATAGCTTATAACCATGTTCAACATGATAGAACAAAGCTCGTGGAGATTGATCGACACTTCATCAAAGAAAATATTACTAGTGGTACTATTTGTGTTCCCTTTGTGAAGACTTGCGATCAACTTGCCGATGTTCTTACTAAAGCCGTTGGGAGTCAACCGTTTCATACTATCCTGGACAAGCTGGGATTGAGAGATATTTTTGTACCAGCTTGAGGGGGAGTGTTAGAGTTATTTTATTGTTATGTTGTATTTTGTTATATGTGCAAGGACCTAGTTGTAATATTGGTTTCTACTTCTTCTTTATGTTTAATATAAAAGGTTCTGGCTTATTGTTAGAACCTAAGCTTTTTCCAAATAATGTTTTCTATCAGTATGTGGCATTCTTGCTCAAGTCCCTCGCACTCTGACTATCACAATGAACCATATACTCATCTTGCTTCAAATCCAACTCTTGGAGGAACCGTTTCATCCATAACATCTCTTTCCCTGCTTCTGTAGCAACAATATACTCAGCTTCAGTGGTAGACAAGGCAACACATTTTTGTAACTTGGATTGCCACGGGACAGCTCTCCCTGCAAGAGTAAACAAGAAACTCAAAATAGACTTTCGATCATCAATGTCCCTTGCTATATTTGAATCTGTAAATCCTTCCAAGACTGGTTTGAATCTCCAAAACATAAACACAAACTCGAAGTACCCTTCAAGTAACGAAGAATCCACTTGACTGCTTCCCAATGCTCTCTTCCAGGATTGGAAAGAAATCTGCTCACAACTCCAACTACATGAGCTGCAGTGTTGTAGTTAGTGTTGGTGATGTTAGAATTTGAAGTTCTGATTCAAGGTTGGTGACATCTAAACAATATAAGCCTATTCTTTCCATGGCACTTCAGAAGTATCCAAAGGGGAATGTGTTTGTGTATTTTTGGGTTACATAGTTACTTTTTTTTTTTTTTTTTTTTTGGATAAGTAAAAAAATATTGAGACACCCAAGGGGAGCGAGCCCGTATACACTGACAGCTATACACCTTTAAGCTCATCAAAAACTCTACAAAAGTGTCCAATCGAGATGGACAAACCTCATTAACCCAAAAAAAATAACAAACGAAAAAAAACAACCAATGAAAACAGTAAAAAGCTTTTCTTTGCCTTCAAAAATCTCCTATTTCTCTCTAACCACAGACACCACAGCAAGCAGAGAGGAGCCAGCTTCCATGTAGAACTTTAAACTTTCGGGACATAAACCCCATTCCAGCACTTGAGGAGGTCAGAGATTTTGGCTGGCAAAACAAACTCGTACTAAAAAATAAAAATAAAAAGGAAGCACCAAATACCAAGCTTTCCAAGCAATTCACGGTGAAGAAGAAGGTGATTCACATTCTCAGCCACGTGTTTGCACATAATACAACGATTAGCTAACAACACCCCTCTTTTAGAGATTTTCCAATTTCAAAATAACCCCCCACGTAGCCGTCCACACGAAGAACGCCACTCTAGTAGAAGCTTTTGATTTCCAAATCACCTTCCAAGGGAAGTTATCAACCCCTTTTATCCATCAGCACCTTGTAGAACGAGTTGACAAAGAAAACATTGAATTCCTAGGAATCCACACAAATTGTCCTCGAATCCTTCTGTCACTCTATGATTTCCCAGAAGCTCCATTAAACTTAAAACATCATCGACTTCCCAATCTTGGAAACTTCTAATAAACTGAGGTGCCAGTCTGCCAGATGCTTCCCTGTCCTAAACGTG
Source organism: Hydrangea macrophylla (assembly GCA_033977485.1). Taxonomy (NCBI): domain Eukaryota; kingdom Viridiplantae; phylum Streptophyta; class Magnoliopsida; order Cornales; family Hydrangeaceae; genus Hydrangea; species Hydrangea macrophylla. The sequence continues at coordinate 110,155,269 of CM066984.1, read as the reverse complement.
TACCCCGTCATTCATGAAACCAACTTTTGCTGCAGCAATACGAAAAGAGCCGAGGGAATCTGACTTCCAAAAGATGTGCCGCAACACCACGGGTCTTTCCAAAACTTAACCCTGGAACCATTCCCCTCCGAAAACCGAATGAACTTACGAAAGTCCTCAGCTCCACTCCTAATCGATTTCCGCAAACTACAACCTTGCGAACCAGCCACCACTTGAGAAAACCACCCTTCTCTCTCGCACCCGTATTTACACTCACACAATAAGTCTCCATAAGTTATTAGAATCACCATTAAATCTCCAAAGCCATTTACCCAGCAAAGCCTTGTTGAAAGTGTGGGTGCGAGGATATGGGTGCTGGGGATTCGCCACAATACTTTGTCCAAGCTGAAAGGCTAGGAAGTACCAGTGTGGATGTGAGGATACGGGTGCGGGGACGCAAGTGCTGGAGATTCGCCAATTTTCCAAAAAACAAGGGTGTGGGGGTGGGGGTACTTTTATAAATTATTAAAACTATACTTCCTATAAAATTTTATAAACTATACATTCTTTTGATTCTTTAAGGAAATTACTATAAATAACAAGCGCGAATAAGCAATACTAGCCTTTTGACGTGTAATCAAACTCTCAACATTCTTAAATTGACTCCAAAGTGTTTAAAATTAACTGAAGTCCCCCCTTTTCTTAAAAATAATTAGAAAAAGCACTCTACCGCATTCAAGAAGAATCCACGCCAGTGTGGGTGTGCAGGTGCGCCGACCTTTTAGAAGAATCCGTGCTTCCTAGCTGAAAGGTGAGGCGAACATTCCATTGCTGTCTTAGCTGATGCCAATGTACTCCATCATGGATACATGTTCAATAGTCAAAATATGCCTATTTCTGTGCAGTTTTGAACTACCAGCAGGTTATAATTGTTTGGAGATGCATTTAAATTTCTCACCAAGTTTATCCAATATAATGCTCCCTGCAATTGTAGCGATTAATCTTATTTTGCTATGATATTTTGTTTGGGGTTCTCATTATTGTCCAATCTTTTATGGTAGGTTCTTCTTTAATCCAAGTGGAGCAGTGTCTTAGCTCCAGTAACTTGTTTATCAGCCCCACTCCCCTTGGAAAAGCAAAACTTCTAAAATACAAAAGGCCACTTACAGTGCGAGCAGGGTATGATTATATTTGTTGTCATGGGTATCTCGGTTTTTTTTTTACTTCTATCACATGTGATAAAAAGAGTCAAAAGAGTTGCAATAATTTGTTCTGTCCAGTAGCCAGGCTTATTAAGAGTAAGAGTTGAGTAGGGACACATAGCATGCTTACACCTGCACTCAAATGTTTGTTGGTAATCGTATCATTCCATAGTCACAAGAGAGAAACTGGAATAAAGATCTTACTTTGCAATAACTGATAGGAGTCTCTTTCTTCCGAATGAGCTGCTCCAATCTCCATTCCCTCATATATGATTCTTGGCCTCTTTAATTATGGTTTTTTGGCTGGGTGGCCCCTTACTGCTTGCATAGTTTCTAAGATAGTTACTGCCATTCTGATGCTTGGGACGTCTATATGTTTCTAATAATATTTTATAGTGCAGCTACTTGTTATGTCCGAATTAGCTCCTCCTGTTTTATCTAGGACAATAACTTCTTTTGTGTGTTTATGCAGGGGGGATGTTGGAAGATCAAGTAGTGCAAGTATCTTTGTTGGTGGCTTTGTATTGGGAGGAATTGTCGTTGGAGCATTAGGTTGCATATATGCACCCCAGGTATGGCTAGCCCATACCTCATGTACTCACTACAGCTGGGTTAATGTTAAATGTCTTAACATATATGGGTGATTTGGTTTAATTTACCTTGTAATTTGATTGAATCATCTAATAACTAAACGATCACTAAAAAAAAAAAGAGGCTATCTGCTAAGGAATATGCTCTCATGGGACCAGTGTTCTAAAACTCGAGCTAGGCGGCCGCCTAGGCGCTAGGCAGCCCCCCACTGCCCCGAGTTTCTCCTAGGCATTTATAAAATCGCCTAATTTACTAGGCGGGGTCCTAGGCGGCTAAGCGTAATTTTCATTATATATTAAAAAAATGTGTTAATTAATTAATTAATTATTATTTTTTATTTCAAAACTTGTTTATATCAGTGTATGTGTGTGTATTAGTGGCTGTGTGTGTATAATGTGTGTTAATTTTTTTATTTATTTTTTTTAATTTTAGAACTTGTTTATATCAGTGTATGTGCGTGTGTATCAATGGTTGTGTGTGTATAATGTGTGAATTTTTTTTTTTTTTTTTTAATTTTTTTCATTTCAGAAGAGTTGGAAGAAGGGTTGCATACGAGCCGAGCTTTTACGGCTCGGCTCGGACAATTAACACCTTGCTCAAGCTCGGCTCGAGCACGCCAAACTTTTAAACGTGCCAGCTCGGGCTCGGCTCGATAAAAAATGCACGAGCTCGAGCTCGGCTCCATTAAATTTTTCATTCAAACAAACTTGAAACTTGGCTGGCAAAATCTCAAGCCAATGCTCAATCGGCCCAAGCAAAAAGCTCAAGCCCAAGCTAAGATAGCTCAATTGTCCCCCCCCCAAAAAAAGAGCATAAGCCCAAGTTCAATATCAATTGGCCCAAACAAAGCATAAGCCCAAGTTTGCCCAAGCGAAAGCTGAAGCTCAATATCTACTTGACAAAGGAGCAGTAGGTTAAGCTTTATAGCTTGAGCAATTCTCACCCAATTCGTGCACATCCGATGTGGGATCAAAAAGTATTGCTCAATTTTGTAGCTTGCTTCTCCCTCATTCACCCAACCTAATTCGCTCATATATACAACACGTGTTACACACTTAATTGTCCAATATTTGACCAAGTTGTGAAATACTTTATATATATTATTAGGGTAATGCTATGCTTCCCAAATTTCTATCCCAAAAATACCTCCCCAAATGTTGTGACAGTGGGGCCAGATCTAATATTGTAGGACCAGTTGAATTTTGATTGGAAGTTGTTTACCTGGCCAGTGCCACATCATTTGGGAAGTACTTTTGGGATAAAAATATGGGAAGCATAATATTACTCATATTATTAACATTTGTTAACTAGCTATTTTGCCATATGTATTTGAAAAATATTTGGGATGCAAAAATTGTGAAACATAACATTACTCTTTAATTAATAACATTTGTTAAGTAGCTACTTTGCATCTCAAATGCTTCTTTTTCAAATACATTTAACATTGAGACAACCTTGTCCCATTGTAAAACAAGCGAACGTGACAGTACCTCACACTTTTTTTTTTTTTTTTTTTTTTTTTTATGTATTTGGGAAGAATTTTTTAATGAGAATATTTGGTAAGTATTTGGGATTCAAAATTTGAAAAGTATAGTATTGTATATTATATATATAATTAATATTAATACATATGTATACAAGCTTTTTCACGAGCCTATTAGTGAGCTTTTCACGAGCCTTCATCAAACATGTTCACGAGCTTCCATGTGTGCTCAAGCTTGGCTCGTTTATTAAACGAGGTTGGTATTCAAGCTCGAGCTTGGCTCGTTTATTAAACGAGCCGAGCTTTTATCGAGCCGAGCCTCGAGCCCTTATTGAGCGGCTCAACTCGTATGCACCCGTAGTTGGAAGCTTAGTTTGTTGGTAAGCACCCATTTAAATTACATTGTTGGCAATGTGACTTTTTTTAATATTAGAATTTTCTCTATATTATTAATTTTGCTTTAAAATGATTTTTCCGCCTAAGCCCCGCCTAGGCGCCCGACTAGGCCCCTAGGCGCTAGGCCCTCCTCCACCGCCCGACTAGCGCCTAGCAAGTTTTAGAACATTGCATGGGACACGTCTGCAATTTTTTCTCCTTTTCGTACTCTTTCTTTAAATCGTTACTTCCCATTGTGCATTTCATTAGTAAACATTTGCCTTCTTGATCGATGAGGCATGGGCAGAGGATGTGATCGAATCATGATGTACTGCTTGCTCCTTGATTGCTTTTCTTTGAGGATTACATTTTTGTAAGGTCATAAATCGTAATGTCTTATTTGCAGCTACAAAATCTCTACAGTGGTTGCTTCATGCAGTTGGGTAGTGTTTTTGACTAGATGTTTCTTCAAAGTGTTACCCAAATTCACTGGAGTAATTTGATGGGAAATATTTTTATCTTATTGATGTAATGACATCTTGCAGATTAGCAAGGCACTAGCAGGAGCTGACAGAAAAGATTTGATGCGAAAGCTACCAAAGTTTATATATGATGAAGAGAAAGCTCTGGAGGTAAATTGTTCCTGCATTGACAATCGATTTAGTGTGTGTCCACTTTTACCCTATCTACTCCTTTCTTCAAATTACAGTTTTACTCCATATAATAATTGTGGTGTGTCACAACTCACAAGCTTGTCTTGTATTGACAAGTCTCAAATGAACTATCTAAGTACATTGTAGGTATAGGGCTACAAAAGATCTGATTTGAGATTCTGCTCTGTTGACAGCCATATGTACAAATCATCTAGGACATGTAACCTACACCAATGTTTTTATTTTCCACTCGTCCTTCAATGCCTTCATCTACAACTAAATACCACCTCCTTTTGCTCCTTGAAGAGTTGGATCCAACACATTTTTCTTTTCAGGAGTTTGGAAATATGTACAAGAAGATGATTGCTACTATCTTAGTAATCGGAATGTTGATCCTTTGCCCCATATACCCATCACCATTGTATACTTCCCCGTTCTAGTTGGCCATTCTAGCATCCTAATAAGGTTAGGAAAACAGCACCTTATGGGCTCTGTGAAGAGTCCTTGAAGCTTTCAAATTATTTTATGTGGAGGATTTGGGCCTTGCTCGTTAACACCATCATTTTGTATGCGTAGTTATCTGATTGCCGCCATACATGATGTAAGATGAGGTGAATTGAGTGACTGAGATCTTATCAATATGATCATTGGAGAACTAAATGCCCACTAGTGACAGTACCTGGTTGTTCCCAACGGTGTTAGCTGGTGTGATACCACTAACTGGGTGTTTGCACCGAAAATATGTATGTTTTACACATGACTGTTTGTTTGGAGTATTTGATAGTACTTGACAACTGTGTTCCTTAAAATAGGGAAGTGGCAAACATGTTGGTCCCAAAAGATGTTGAAAATCGGACTAAATATGTCCAACCTTACTTTGAATTCTCGGACATCATGACCGAGCCCGTTGGATGAGCATAGCTGGTGGCTTGCCTTAATTCACTTGGAAATTCAAATGTCATGATGACATGTGGGGCCATTGGGTTGTCTAAAGCTTTTGCTTCATCAATGCAAGCAAATTGCAAAACAATAATGATACATTCGGCCTTGACCATAGCCATCGGGCTCATTGGTTTTGGAGTAGTATGGCCTTAGCACATTCATCAAACGTCATGATGACAAGATGGGCCCGTTTGACTTAAATGCTTGTCAAGGCCATGTACTCATGCCTAGCCAAGCACCAATTCAGAATGGCCATACTATTCTCGGGCATGGATATCACCAAGTTTGTCACACCCTGTTTGGTACACTGCATTTACACCATGCTTGGTACTTCACAAGTCCCAACTTGTGGGGCCCATGTAAATTGAAAGTTTCAACATGCTTTGGAACAAGGTTACCTGGATCGCGGATCGATTCAGTATGAGGAATGAGATCGGGAACGCGGATCGCTACGTGCTATAAAAAGTGGTATGGTGGGGGTATACTTCTTCCAATCTTAAGAGGGAAAGTAGTATGATAGATTAAAACATGAAATGATTTTTTAATCATTTTATTGTCAAGTAAAGTTTTAAATGAGAAAATTAATCGATGAGAATTTTGTAGTGTTATGAGTTCACTAGATTTTGGTGGTCTTATTACAATATTAAATGATTTAAAGCGGGAACGCCCAAATCGGTGTTCCAATCGCTAATGTACCACGTTTCAGATCGATCGTACCAAAATGGGGATCGCTGGGGTCTGATAATTTTCTGGTAACATTGCTTTGGAATGAATAATTGTGCATCCCAAGAGTTTGAAGTCCCTAGGCAAATTGGTGATTGGACCAAAGGCAACGAATATAAAGCTTATGGAAGAAGCCATTCCTCCCCTATTTATACAGATCAAAACTCAACAGATTGAGCTCTCCAGCAACACAAACAAACAACCCCTAAATGCATTCAAACAACACTCTTTTTGGCATTTCAGTAGCTTTTAATTACTTCTATGTAATTTTCCTTTCATTTAATTTCATTTCTTGTAAAATTCGATCTTTAGTTTGTTGCGGGCATGCCAGAGCCGTGGTAACTCGATTGTATGTGTGTGTTAGCAAACATGGTTTTTCCTAGTACTTTGTACAAGTGATGCACAATCTGACTTCTAGCATATAGGGATTGTTAAAAACTAGTAAGAAAGTACCTTAGTTATAGGTTCTTTGACAGTACTAGTACTGTTGCGCACAAGGCAAAAAGTGGTGAAAATGGAAATAAAGTAAGACTTTGAAAGTGAAATGTATTGCATTAAGGAAACTACAAGAAAGGAAATTACATGAAAGGGAAATTACAGAGAAATAATTAAAAGGGAATTAAGAACACTTAGGCCGAGCTTGGATCATGGATTTCGTGAGGGAAAAGAAAAGTGAAGGGAAAAGGAAAGAAAAGCGGAAGGAAATGGAGGGATACAAAATCCTTGCTCTTGTTTGGTTGTGTGGGAAAGCAAAAGGAAATCTTTTCTTTTCCCCCTAAGAATCCACAGTAACCAAACAAGGGATACTGAATCCCTCACCGAATCTTTTCTTTTCCCTCACAAAATCCATGATCCAAACACAGCCTTAAGAAAAGCTACAGGAATGCCAAAAAGAGTGCTGTTTGAATTCATTTAGGGGTTGTTTGTTTGAGCTGTTGAGTTTTGATCTGTATAAATAGGGGAGGAATGACTTCCTCCATAAGCTTTGTATTCGTTCCCTTTGGTGATTGGTCCAATCACCAATTTGCCTTGGGACTTCAAACTCTTGGAATACACAATTTTTCTTTCCAAAGCATATTGAAACTTTCAATTTACATGGGCCCCACAAGTTGGGACTTGTGAAGTACCAAACATGGTGTAAATGCAGTGTACCAAACAGGGTGTGACAAACTCGGTGATATCCATGCCCGAGAATAGTATGACCATTCCGAATTGGTGCTTAGCTGAGCATGAGTACATGGCCTTGACAAGCACTGAAGCCACACGGGCCCACCATGTCATCATGAGGTTTGATGAATGTGCTAAGGCCATGCTACTCCAAAACCTATGAGCCCAATGACTATGGTCAAGACCGAATCTATCATTATTGTTTTGCAATTTGATTGCATTGATAAAGCAAAAGCTTTATTCAACCCAAGGGCCCCACATGACATTTGAATTTCCAAATGAATAAGGCAAGCAATCAGCTATGCTCTTCCAACGGTCTCGGTCATGATGTCCGAGAATTCAAAGTAAGGTCGGACATATTCAGTTCGATTTTCAACATCTTTTGGGACCACCATGTTTGCCACATTACTATTTTAAGAAACACACTTGTCAAGTACTTTTGGCCAAGTACTCCAAACAAACGGTCATGTGTACAACATACATATTTTGGGTGCAACAGTGGGGATGTGATGGAGGTTGCCGAGGATTCCATTCCTTTTTTTTTTTGTTATCCACACACACCACACAGGGTTTGGCAAAGTGGTGACCCTTTTTTTGCATTTGTCTGGTACAAAATTTTCTTTAGTGGGGTTCTATTAATTAGGGGTCTGATTTTGATTGAACTAAAGTGGATCAAGTTCACTCCCATTTCCCATTGGATTCAGTATCATGTTGTTTTGACATAGAACCTATTTTTGGACTCCCATACAATAAAAGGGCCTCTTTAAACATGTGCATATGTAATATGGATTACTTGAAAATTGCAGAACCGATTCTAAGCCTTCCCAAACAGACCCCTATTATTTTTTAAATAGTTTGTGCTATTACCTTCCTCTTCCTCCTGACCAGAGAAACGACAGAATTGTTTGCATGTCCAAAATGTTGTCTGCTTGGTATAATTTTCTTCATTTCTTACTTATAATCTGCAATAATTCTACTTCCTTGATGATTTGATGTGAACAGAGGACGAGGAAAATACTGACTGATAAGATTGCACAGCTGAACGCTGCCATAGACGATGTTTCTGCCCAGCTTCGTGCAGACGATGCCCCGAATGGAGCCGCGGTACACCCAGACGAACTTGAAGCATCAATATGACAAAATGTTCAGAACCTCTAATGGCCATCACTTCTTATACTTGCTTTGTGAGCGAACAATAATATCTGAAACTAGGTATTTCTGGTTCATTATATGCCATTGTAGATCAAGTCCTTCCTATCACTTTGTCCATAAATTCTGGTTCTTTGTATGCCTTTGTAGATGAATATCACAGGCAACACTACAGTCTATGCGTGTGTTTTATAATCCAATAAAGTGCTGAAAATTATTATTTTTGGAGTGCTTGATATGTACAAGGGATCACCACTTAACAGCAGAAGTAGTCAAAATCTACTAGTTTAAAGTTTAAAAAAAATATGTTGAAAGAAATCACTGAATGCATGCATTCTATCTAAAAATAATATACTTGATGACTAATACACCCTTGGTTAGTTTTTTTTTTTTTTTTTTACTTTTAGCACTTAAAATTCAGTACTTGATATTGAGTACTTAATTTTGAGGTTGTATCAAAAGGGACAATGTGAAGCCTCTTGTTCAGACTATGGTGACCTTAGTTCTCTGGACCTCTTTATAGTCTTTTCGACGAAACAATATCATGCTTATTGGTGATATGTTGCCTAAAAAGCTGGTTTGGAAACCTAGATTGAGACCAGTCGGATCTAAATTTTTAAACTCATATACGGTTATATTAAGATTGATTTGGTTAAAATTACAACCATTGATGCTGCTTTTGTTTCAAATGACTGGAGTCTAATCGTTGTTAGGGAACTTTGGAGAAAAGAATTCTCTCCTGCCAAACAAAATGGAAGACCTGGCTCATTATTAGGTTGATTGCCTAAACCCAAAAGAGCGTTTTTAGATCTCTGCATTGGCTTATAAATTGGCTGCGCACCAGCAGCCTTACATTACATGCCATTGCACACCATGCAGTTGCAAGTTTGGGGGGTTTTGTACCCACCAGCAGCAATTAAAAGGTTTATATCTGATAAACGGATGGAAAAGACTTAGAGGTATATTTTTATGAGTATTTTTTATAGTGTTTTGAAGTTTACTTGGTTTCCATTTAACAAAAAAGGAAAAAGCGTCATTGGTCCATGTGTATAAGTGTGTTTATGCGCCATATATGTGGCATATATGTGAAGCAATAGTATCTTAAAACATGATGTAAAGTCCTAAAGAAAAGGTTTTTATTTATTATATTTTTTTTATTTTTATTACAAGAGGATGTTGGTTGAATACTTGATCTATGCAATGGAGGGCCTAAGATTCATCTTAGCGCTAAACGCGTTATATTTATTTTGTAAGCACCCAAGGAAAGTACTGAAGTTTTGTCCCAAAACGAATATATTGAAGTTCCTTTTAGGATTATTGGCAATACAGGTATCCAAATCAAGTTTTTTGGTGATGAACTTGGAACCCGTGTGGATCAACTGTGGTTTTTGCATAAAGGAGAAATACAAGCTCTAATCACAGGGGCAACTTTGGAACAAGAAAAATTTATTGAAACTCAAATATGCTACCCACATCATATTTTGGATGAAGTACCTCTGGACTTGCTTTAGTCATAAGTGCTTTTGGATCTCTAAAGTGCTGTTCAAAATATATCCAAAACAAAATAATATATGTGTTTTGGGTCTCTAAAGCATGTTTGGGTCAAAATATGAGTTTGAAGTGATTCCCCAACAGACCCTTAAGAGTATCGCCTAGACAAAATTTTGTTTTATTGAAAAAAAAAAATATTAAAAAGAGAGAATTGAGTATTTGCGATTGGAAAAAATGTAAATTGCCAATTATGGTGCGTTTAGAATGATATTTGTAGGATGAATTCGCACAAGTTATTATTACTTTGTCATCTTCATTTCTCAACTTATTTGTAAGATAAATTCTAATACAGCTTCTATTTTTTCAAAACATAAGTCTTACTTGCTTCTGTTATGGAGTTGGAGTTGGTGTCACCCAAATACGGACATGGATTGAGGGTTGATACTTAACCTCTATATCAAAGAATTGCCACCCTATCATGTTTCCATCTTTATCTCTATCCTTATTTCATCTGTTTTTCCCTTTCTATATCTAAAGAACACAGAAAGTGATACATGTGCGTTGAAAAATATTGGGTTAATTACACAGACCTCCCCTCTATATTATAAAATTACACAGACCTCCCCTCTAGCATGAATTTACTATTTTACGCTTACTTTGTTGACCATTTTATTAAATTACACATCTCTCTCTCTCTCTCTCTCTCTCTCTCTCTCTCTCTCTCTCTCTCTCTCTCTCTACTGTGTGCGTGTATACATATAGATATAGGTATAGATATACAAGTACATACATAATATATGAACATACATACATACATATAATTTGGATCTCCGACGGACTCAAAGGGACGGGTTTTGGAGCAGACCATGTTTAGCAACGATTTTTTCACCTTTTGCGATGAGCGAAAAATCATCGCAAAAACCATTCGAAACCATTCTTTTTTGATCCGCTATAGATCCTTTCTCTATGTGTGTGTGTGTGTATATATATATATATGTGAATATGAATTTGTTCAAAAAAAAAAAATTAAACTCAAAATCAATTTGTTCTAAAAACTAATTTGTTCCTAAGATTTAAACTCAAAATCAATTTATTCCAAAAAAAACCTAAGATCTAAACCGAAAATACCAAATCCACCCCAAAGATGTATACAAGTATCTATGTATGTATGTATTCAATGGCTATAGGTATGTATGCAGGGGCAGAACTAGGAGTTTGCCTTTGGGGGTGCCAAGTTACTACGTAAGCTATTTAACAATGACACACTGGGGTTCGGGGACAGTGCGCCCGAGGCGATTTTTTTGGTTCTATTTATATATGGGCATACTTTTTTTCCCCCTTATCAGTAAGACTACAAAATTACTATGTCAAGTTATTTTGTACTGTTTGAGAGTTGTTGGGGAGGTGGGGCGAGGTTTGAGTTTATCATAATGAGTGGTCTAATTGTACAGAGTAATGTTATTCTATCCAAATCTTTATATCTCAAATGATTCTCAATCACATATGGTTGAAATTTAGAATTGAAAGAAAGCAATAAAATGATTTAAGGTAACTAAGGGGTAGCATATTTTTTTTGTTTGGGGGTGTCAACAGACAACAAATAGGAGGAATAACACACATACATGTATATTAGTAAGAACATTTTACCACATGTGAGGGGTGCAATGGCACCCCTCACCAACAACACAGTTCCGCCCCTGTATGTATGTATATATGCATGCTCCGTATATATGGTGTGTCTATATGTAGGCATGCATATATGTATATACGAGAGAGAGAGAGAGAGAGAGAGAGAGAGAGAGAGGTTTTTTTTTTAATAACTATGGGTATTTTCGGCATTAGCAAATTAAGAAGGGAGGTCTTTGTAAATTTTGCATCTAGAGGGGAGGTGTGTGTAATACAAATTCAAATCTCAAGGGAGATTTGTGTAATTTTACAATACAGAGGGGAGGTCTGTGTAATTTCGCTAATCCTCAAGGAAGGTCCGTATAATTAACCCAAGAATATTTCATTAACAAAAAGATGCATATAGGAAACAATAATGCTAGGTGTGCACATTTTTGTACACATTTTTTGACACAATGTGCTTTAAATGCATGTACCTTATGTTATTTGAATTTTTCACATTGTGCTTTTATGTGCACCACTTATACAGTACATAATACACGCATTTAAAATAGTGTGTCAAAAAGTGTAAAAAAAAATATATACACCTAGCATTAATGTGTCGGAAAACTCGGCAAAGATAAATTTGCACCCTTTTGTTGGTGATAAATGAGATGTGAGACTTCTGTCATATTCATGCACACGTCCTCACATGCGTATGTTCAAACAAATTGTTTATTTTTTGAAATTTTTTAATTTTTAAATTTTTTTTTTTTTTGGCACGCTGAAGAAAATGTGAAAGATTAGGTTTAAGAAATCTGTAACCATAGACTTGGAGCCATGTGGATAAAAGTCTTTGGGAAATAGACATTATTGCAATTGGACATAAGAGCAAAATAACGGGGGCCGTTAAAGACAAGCTGTGTCACATAATAAATAAAGGTTAGGGTAAATTACACAAATCTCTTTTGAGGTTTGCCTTAATTACATGGACATCTCGTCTTGTTTCAAAAATTACACAGATCTCTCTCGATATTTATAATTAGGTAACAAAACGCCCTCTCACCTAACGGTCCGTTAGTTTTTTTTTACATTAGCCTCCCCTGAAAATTACAATTAGCCCCCCTAATATTATAAAATTGTCATACTAATCCCCCCTCCCCTAACGGTCCGTTAGTTTTTTTTACATTAGCCTCCCCTGAAAATTACAATTAGCCCCCCTAATATTATAAAATTGTCATACTAATCCCCCTTTCTCTTATATTTTTGTTCTAATTATAAAATCCCTCCTCCCTCCTATGTTTTTGGGTTAATTTTTTTAGCATTAATTTATATCATCTACACAAAATACATATAAATAGGTTCAAAAAAATTTTTTCCCCCAAACAAACCTCTATCAAGCCCCCCATGGGGGTTAACGCTCTTTGAGTGAAATCATAACAGTTCTATTTTAGTCCACAATCACAGGGGGTTAAGTGTCAACTTTTGAAGCATAGGGACAGGGGCAGATCTAGAAAATTAATACAGGGGGGGCTTGATAGAGGTTTGTTCGGGGGAAAAAAAAAGTTGGACCTATTTATATATGTTTTGTGTATATTTTGTGTAGATGATATAAATTAATGTTAAAAAAATTAACCAAAAACATAGGAGAGATGAGGGATTTTATAATTAGCACAAAAATATAAGAGAAAGGGAGCTTTAGTATGACAATTTTATAATATTATGGGGGCTAACTGTAATTTTCAGGAGAGGCTAATGTAAAAAACTAACGGACCATTAGGGGAGGGGGCGTTTTGTTACCTAATTATAAACCTCGAGGGAGGTCTGTGTAATTTTTAAAATAAGTGGGGTGATCCGTGTAATTAAGGCAAACCTCAAGAAAAGTTTGTATAATTTACCCTAAAAGTTAATATTATTGTCAGAGTAATAATGGTTACTGTTAAAGTAATTTTTGTTTTTAAAAATTTTTACAACAAAAAAAAATGTCATTAAAATATTTAGTTACACATTTTGCTCTGAGATTAAATAAAGATGTTCCGACAGTAGCATTAATCATAATAAATGTAACATATGTAAGTAATAAGTAATGTCCAATCTATCACATGGTTTTTCTTGACTCCTGCAGTAGGAATAACAACATGCAAGTGAGTAGTTGCCATGTGTTTTTATCGTACTAAGTTAGGTCATTTTAAATTTAGCCTGACATTAAAGTGTTTCATGTCATTAGGAAAAAAAAATAGAAAACCATGAAATAAATAATAATAATAATAAGTTATGGGCCGTGTGGTAATGTTTTCAGTATTCAATTTTTTAAATTTTAAAAACGGAAATATTTTGATTTGTTTTTATAAAAATGAAAACTGAAAATTACTTCTTCTTTTTTTTTTTTTTTCCCTATTTCCTGACCCAATTTAGATGTCGTTTTCAAAAAAAAAAAGAAAAGAAAAAGAAATTACAAAAATAATTTCCAAACACGCTTTCGGTTTTCATTTCAAGAATAAGAAAACCAAAAAAATGATGGCAAAACTCGTTTTCAGTCGTTGTTTTCAAAAAACAAAAATAAAAATTGAAACTAAAACTAAAAACCACAATGTTTCCAAACGGGCCTGAAAACTGAATGGTGGTGGATTTATATAATAATAATAATAATGAAAAAAAAAACTATTTAAAACATGGTTGAATAACTTTTTTTTCCTTTTTCACGTTTAACCTCATTGTAATAGCACTCTAGCACACACCCCCTATACGTACATATGACCTAATGCCACTTCATATGAAGTAAAAATTAATTCAAAGTGTGATGAAAAATCAAAGGGCTTAACTCAACAGATGTACCAAGAAGAGAAAGTGCTAATTAAGTCTCTCAAATATAGGGCGCTTTTGCCTTCGGTAACCTGCTATTGAAAATTTTGAGTCCTTTTAGAACTAACTTTTACCGCATTTTTAAAAATCAATTAACTCATGTAAAGATGAAAAAAAAAAAAAAAAAAAAACGGATTAATTTAAAAGCAATAAATCGAAGCCCTTACGAAAAAGTTGAATCAATCCTTTAAATGAAGAATTAAGTGAACTTGTTATTTTACACGAATATCTAATTTCTACGTACAGTAATGTCAAATGCTAAGATATTCTTAGTTACCCAATTTCACAAGCTTATGTAGTATGTTTCTTTGGTTAGCAACTACATACTCTAAAAACGTGTATTATAGTACTTGTACCAGATATTTGATAGATTGTACGCAATCAAAAGGATTACAACTCATAGCTGGCATTGTACATGATAGTGAATATGAACATGAGTTGGAATCAAGGGGGAAGTACGATATGCATAAGCAAGCAACTTGGCCCCACTTGATGCTTGCTTGGCTGTGTTTAAAGCTTACAATGACCCCAAGTGGCCCGTCCTTGGACTTTTATTCATTGTACTCCATTGTGAATAATAACACTTTGGGGTTTTATTTTATTTTATTTTTTATTTTCACAAAACTGATACCTGTAGTCCCTTCTCTTATTTTTTTTTTTAATCACGATAACTGTATTACTTTAGAATAATTATAGGTCTTTTGGTGTCAAAACTGGGTGTTTGAAACCTCCGTTGCATATATAGGTTGAATGTTCGCCCCGCACTCCCTATCCCTTGTAAAAGGAAATGAATAATAGACAAAATTACCTAATTTTTACTGTGTAAATTGTGTGTGTAACAATTTGCACAACACTAAAGTGTTTTCCTTAAATGTAGTACTACTAGTTTAGAATTGTTGAAAGCCCAAGTCACTTGATTTTTAAATCTGAAAACCTTTCAACACACTCAAATTGAAGTAAAGTATTTGATCAAACATTTCTACAATGAAAAATTGAAATATTTATATATATTAAAAAAAAAATTAGTGTGACAGTTGGACCATATTCAATCGATTTTTAGTAATGCTAAAGTATCGAAAATCAGTATTTGATCAAACATTTCTATAATGAAAAATTGAAATATTTATATATATTAAAAAAAATTAGTGTGACAGTTGGACCATATTCAATCGATTTTTAGTAATGCTAAAGTATCGAAAATCAGTAATACTTTTAAGTTGAAGGAGGTGTTTCACATGTAGGGACATGGGTTGGTCAGGGGCGGATCTAGAAAATCAGTATATGGGTGGGCTTGACAGAGGTTTGTACGGTGCCCCCGAAAAAAAAATTAGTCCTAATGATATATATTTTGTGTAGATGTTATAAATTAATGCTAAAAATTTATCCCAAAAATATATGAGGGCTTTTATAATTAGCACAAAAATATAAGGGAAAGGGGGCTTAGGCTTAGTTTGGCCACCATTTTGGTGCTTCTCCTTTTTTAAAGCACAATTTCATGTTAAATCATTTGGTAACTAGTTGATGAGTTTTGCAAAAATTGAACTTAGGATTTTTTTTTTTTTTTTTTGGGGGGGGGAGGTGGGGGAGCTTTTAAAAGCTATAGAATGGAGCTTTTACAAGCACAATGTTGCATTTTGGTTTCATGATTTTTTTTTAAAAGAGTAATGAGCCACTTGTACAAAATTATCAAACAATTTGATAATAAATTTCATAAGCTATTTTTAAAAAGCCACATGGGGGCCAAACTAAGGGTGTGTTTGATAACCTCATTAAGTGCTGAAAATGAAAAGATTCAGCACTTATTCTTTTTCAGTGCGTTTGATAACACACTACTTAATTGAAAAAGTAGCTCCAAAACCACTGAAAACTTTAAGTGAAAAATTTATACTGAAAATAATCACTGAATGCATTCTACTTCAATAGTTGAAACACTGTTTTATGGAATAAAACTTCAAGCGCTTAAAATTTTCAGTACTTAAAATTCAGCACTTAATTTTCAGTACTTAATTTTTAGTTTTATCAAACGCACCCTAAGCCTTAGAACAACAATTTTATAATATCAGGGGGGGCTAATTGTAAAAAAAAAATTAGTGTAAATGTAGATTTTTTTTTTAAACCTTAAGCCCCCCATTGTCCTTCATTGCCTCCTCCACCGAGTTTGGGGTTGATGGAAACTATCATTCTATAATATTTTCATCTTCATCTCTACCCTTTTTTTTCTTCTTATTCTCTCTCTCTCTCTCTCTCTCTCTCTCTCTCTCTCTCTCTCTCTCTCTATATATATATATATATATAATGTACATAAAAAAAAATTATGCATGTGTTGCGACAAAAAAGTTCATCCATACCAAACGGAGCATAATTATTTATTAATTATTATTATTATTATTTTTTATCAAAAGCTATATTGGAATAAAAAATTTCAAGTAATGTTATGATTCCCAAATTTTGCTTTCCAAATGAATTTACTACACATGTGGCAGTAGGTACACCTTCAATAATTATGAGACTGTTTCAAGATCCTCCAATAAAAATCAAATGGTTCTACTGCCACATGTGTTAGGGAACTTAGAAACCATATTTAGAACACAAAATTTGAAAAACATAACAATGCTCAAAATTTTCGTACACTTCAAAAAAAAAAAATTAATTAAATAAATAAATATATAAATTCATACAAATTTGGAAATTATAACATTAGTCATCTTTAAAATGTCATGATACAGTCCGTGAAACCTAGGATTTGAGAGATTTGCAGTACAGCTTCATATGTTTGTTGTGTTTTTTTTTTTCTTATGTATTTTGCTTTCGTCTTATTTACTTGAACTGATTCTTGTTTTGTTTCTGCATTCAATGATATTTTCCCATGTTATAAAATAACAATAATAATAATAATAATAATAATAATAATAATAATAATAATAATAAAGGGTTAAATACATTTTATCCTCCTGTGGTTAGGCCCATTTTCACTTTATCTCATGTGGTTCAAAAGTTGGTATTTAACCCCTTATGGTTTTGGACTAAAGTGAAACTACTAAGATTTTTGTCAAAATAGCCTCATATGGAGATTAAGTGTTAAAATTAATCCTATATAAGAGAGTTTCAGGGTCAAAATTAACCTCACATAGGCAGATAACCCAAAAATTAGCCCCCCAAAAGGAGTTAAGTGTTAAAATTAGTACCACATAGTGAGATTAAATGGCAACATTATCTCCACATAATAGAGGATTAACTCTAAAATTAACCTCACAAATCTGCTAAATGGTAATATTTTTAGCCAATTTTAGCATTTTCATCATTTTTAAAAGAAATCTTAACAGTTTCACTTTATGTGGATATATATATATATATATATATGTATATATAATTTGGATAAAAGCATTTTAGTTAGTTGATACAAAATTACAAATGCAAATTGAAATGATATAGCTACAGTTTGTATGACTAATCTTCTCTCTCTCTGTGCGCTATGGCAATGAGTGGACACACCATTAGATGTGATACCTGTCACGCCCCGGATCCACACATGTAAATCTAGGATACGTGGCACGTCACCAAGGCTCGTCCCAAGTCATTAAAGTTCCGTAAAAACACATTAGTAAAGGTTTTGACCCAAAAATCCAACACTTTTAAAATATTTTTCAAAAGAATTTTCAAACATACATCCAAATATACTTTAACAAAGTTCATCCTTAAAACATATAAAAACATTAAATAATCAAAGACTTGAATTACATGGATTCATTCCCACCATTAAATAAATTAATGAAAATATACATACTAAATTCAATTTATATCGAACTCTTTGAGTATAACTCCGAGTTCATCATCCCAACCAAACCCAAGCAAGGTACAAAAATACTACCATAACCCTAAATCAACCAACATAACACGTCCCCCATATTACAAGAATTTAAACCGCTATCCTTTAACTACACAAACCAAAATAAATAATTGTTTACAATAATCCACTAATTTACTTATTAAACATAAGTCTATTATATCCGAATTTATTTACAATCCCACGCCCACGATCACTCTCCAAGTTCTTTCCTTTACTTTTGAGCTCCACCTTGAACGCCTACGATGGTTATTCAATAACCACTACAATATATAAGCTATATGCTTGTGAATAACAGCAATTATGCATATGGATAATAAACATGCTCAATTTCAATTTATTACAACAAACTAAAGTCTCCAGAAATTACTAGTTCACTTCCACCACTACCAACTAGTCCGCGGCTCTACTCCCTAAGTCCACGTGACCTAGTTATGACCCACGCCTCACGTGCGGTCCCATAGGCCTCTGGCGGCCGTGGTCGTCACCACATCGATTACCTCATGGTGGTATAGAAATAGTAATTCCATTGACCCAAATAAGCAACTCAACATGCTCACATAATTCATTACACCGTGCTGTCACAATCAAATTGGGCCTAATTTAACCACATGAATTTTGCCCATTAATAAACTAGTAAGCTTTATTAAGCTAATTTAACATGCTTTTACATCACAAATGAACCCAAACATGAAACCATCTATAAATCATAATTAATGTCACTCACCTCTTGAAATCGCTCCTAAAGTTGAGATTGGAGTCCTATTATGCTTCAGGAATAAATCCTACACAATTTTGGTAAACTAAATATTACCAACCCATTTGGGTCACGAAAAATCTATCAATTAAACCCAAATAAAATTATACCATAAGGTTAGGCTTACCCCCACGAATCCAAATATAACTTTGTATCACGATTTGGGCAACATATAACGAAGCTACGGTATCAAAAGGGGAACCCCCACTTTATCTCTCTCCGTTCTCTCAATCTCGCGTCTCACTCTCCCTGTTCTTTCTCAGTTCTTTTTTTTTCCATTGTGATTAACTAACTATTAATATAAATATATATATATATATATATACATAGTATGCCACCGCCGCCGCCATTCACAGTTAACACAATGCACACACGTTTTTTTTTTTTTTTAACAATTGTGATGATGAGTCACAAGGTGGTGTCATCTCTACCAACTCCAAACCAAGTTTTCATTTATTCTACTTAGATCCCCACAACTTTCATATTTTTGCTATGGAACTCCTAAATGTTATAATAATTGCCTAATATCTAAGTGAGTATATGTCTATGTCACGTATGAGCTCCAAATATGATCCCACATATTATATGAAGACACTAATTAGCCTACTAATTATGCCACGTGTTCGATTATGTCCCCACAAGGGTATCCAAACTGATCTCATAAATAAACATGCACAATAATAGAATATTAAAACACTTATCATTTTATCAATTAAATAATCATATGGTATCAACATGTATTATAATGTGCAAATTTACAGTTACATGTCTACCATTTAATCACACAAATGCAACTAAATGCATTCACCAAATCTGGACCTCCCGTGGGTCCCATTTCACGTCTGTCCATCTGTGCCCTTTATCAAGCACTCATCACATCGGGGTAACTGGAACTTACCCAAATCATCACATGCAATTAATTATACAAATTAATGCATGCAAAATAAATATCACTTTATTTTTCGGATACGGATATTACAATACCACTCTTATAATATTTGAAATGCAAAATTTTGGGACCATAGCTTTAATGATTCATTCCCACCGTTTAGTAATAATATTGTTTGTTTTAGGCTTAAATATATAGAATTCACAAGGGGTCAATCCTGGTACTTTTGCAACAGCGTTATGCCGAATTGCAGAGTTTTTTTGTATTTAATTCGCTCATAATTTTAAAAGAACATGTTATAAATAGAGGGAGAATTAAACCTTATAAACTAATTTAAGATCTTTACCCTAGACAACGTGGGACAAGTACATGGGCAAACCCATACCATCTTAGTTTTTTTCTATCTCATGAATCTTACTTCTTGGCTCTTAGTCATTACAATAGCGTTGCTCAATTTTTATTTTATTATTATTATTATTTTCCTTTTTTTTAACCAACCGAAGAGATAAAACTTCATTGAGAAATCAATGAGAAAGAGGATTACGATCATGTAGATCACATTGCATAATTCAGGAGGAAAATGGTCCTGCCAATGGAGCTCCTGTTGGGAATTGTTTGCACCTAAAAAATACATTTTTTAAATTCAAAGATGGTAGAGGCCGGTTGAAATATTTTAATCGGACTCATGAGACCGATTGCAAAAATTAATGATTGATTGGTTAAAAGTCAATCAGATTGACTGAGCAGTGAGCGGTGTGGTTGTGGGCCAACCTCAGTTGAAGATCGGACTACTTCAATGGCTATCGGGCTGACAAATTATTGGTTTGATTGTCATTCTGCCTAATCATAATTTTGAACAATCTTGTTGACCATTTTATAAATATAGTCTTTAGTTAAATGAAAGCATTGCTGCCATTCTCTCGGGCTCAACTTTAGTAGGCTTCATTCAACTATTGGTTTGATTGGACATTTAAATGTGTATTACTCAAGGGGTGGGCCACAACTCATGATGGCATGTGATGGTTTCACACTATTTGGTTTTAAACAAGCTTCCAATCGGGCTTCTAGTCAGAAAGTAAGGTTTTGGGTACTGAATTATTAGAATAAGTAAAGCCCCGAAGTGATGAGCCATGCACTTCAAATTTTGGTCGGGCTCAAACTCCACGGGCTGTGCATTACGTCATCGGACTGCATCTCATTTAATATGGCTTGGCATAACTTTAATCATCATGGTAGGCCACCGTTGGCATGTGGTTTGGACAAAGAAGTACAGTGGTGGGGCCCAAGTCATTATTACTTTGATGAGTTACAAAGACTTTTGTGCTTCAAAGATTCAAATGGCAGTATATATGATCGGGCTTCCAATATATATATATATGATCGGGCTTGAGTTTTTATTTCTTTTGACTTCTTTTTAACAAGTACTGTGGTGGGCCACTAATGACTTCAACTATCCAATTAAGCAGGCTTAATACATTTGGCAGTGCATTCATTCGGACTCATGTTTGGCAAGGATTAATGGGCGTGTTGTGATGGGGAAGAGATTCTGTTGGTACCCAATTGGTAGAACTTACCATGCTGATTCAATCACTTTTGAGAAGTGTATCACACTACAAACTCTCAATGTGATAATATTATCAGTTTGGGAAGGATATCAATATCAATGTGATAATATTCATGTTATCAAATAAGGAAAGATAATATTATCACTTTAAGGGATAATATCAGCATATATATGGTATGTATCTTTTACTTGGAGGGGAAGCAAGACGTACAAGGTCAACATGTGGACTACATTCAATATATATATATTTCGAGATATGGGAAGTATTTATCTGATATGGAAGATTTAAAGATATAGCAGATTTTATCAGTTTATGGAAATAAACTGGTATTTTTTACCAGATAATGATGCATCAGATGATTCCTACCTTATCTAGAAGACCTCCATGGCCGCTATAAATACAGCAGGCCGGCCAACTATTCAATTCACTCCGCGTCACTCTCGATAAACCGCATCCAAAAGCATTCTAAAGCATTCTTTAGCATTTTTAGGATTAGTTCTTAGCATTTTAATTACATCCTTGTAATTTCTCTTCCTTATTTTAATTAAATAAAAATCCTGCTTTTTATTTAATTTCTCTTTGTTTATTTCATCACTTGCTAGGCTTGTGTGCTTCAACACTGTCTAGGGATCTTTGGTGAGGGTACTTTCCTACTCACCATACACAATCGCACTGATAGAAGTTAGATTTCTCAAACCTTGTGTATCACTCACACAAGTGATTTAGGAAATTTTGTGTTTACAGTTTGGGTCTACCTCACAAGGCCATGGCACGCCCAAACCAACAAATATAGCAAACAGGAATGGACCCACAATCACAACAAAAAAATCACACTTACAAAGATGGAGATAAATAAAATAAGAATGATACAAACACGAAAGAAAAATTAAACAAACCAACATAACAAGATTTAAATATAGTTCGGCCTAACAATGCCTACGTCCACATGCAAAAGCGATCACCTCGATTAATAAAAAGATTATTGGCACTCAAGACCTCACGTGTATAACTCTCCAACCGAGTTATATGACAATTGACATATACAATTGTTATAAACGAATCTCTCCCTCACTAGTTTATAGCCATCTTTTGTTTATGTAGAAGATTTTCGACTAATATTATCAATACCTTGAGTAAGCCCTATATTTATAGATCGTAGAGTTCTAATCCTAGTTGTAGTAATATTTACCCCTATGGTAGGTTTTTTACATCAAAGAATACTCTCACAAACATGCATTCCTATAAAATATATAACTTCCACCATTAAAAAAAACTTTATTTGATAAGAAAAACACCAGATAAGGAACCAAATCAAAAATTAAGAAATAATTCCGCTAATGAAACTTTTGGTACAATTCTAACACCTTCTCCTTTAAATGAATGGCATGTGTTGGAAAAGGAAAATTATATGGTACAATCATAGTGGCATGGTTGTACCATACAAATACTTTCTTGGTCCCATTATAATTTATATTATGATTTGATTCCAACATTTTGTGTGTCCCAACACAATTTACAATATATTGGAACTAAAACATAATATGTTGAAAATCATACCTTTATTTTTTAGGAGATATTAGGTCATAGACCCTTTAAAATTATGTGTTTTAATAAAAAAAATCCCTCATTTCATATTTGGTGAAAAGCCCTTCTGCTCACAGATTATATAATATTATCTTTGAACTTTAAATCATCATAACTCACTCGTTTTTTGGCCTTTTTGGGTGATTTTTTTTTATTTTTTATATCATGTATTTTTTTCGAGATCTACGCTTTAGACTTGAAAGTTGTACAAAAAAAAGTAATTTGAAACTTCATTTTTCATTTTTATCTTTCAGATATATAATATTATCTGTTTACACTAACAGATAACATTATTTGTCAACTTTAAACCACTATAACTTTATCAATTTTTGGGCTTTTTGGGTGTTTTTTTTTATTTCATGTATTTCTTTGAGATCTACGCATCGGACTTGAAAGTTGTATTAAAAAAAAAAGTAATTTAGAACTTCGTTTTTTCATTTTTATCTTCCAGAACACAAACAGATAATATTATCTGTTTATACAAACAGTTAATATTATTTGTCAACTTTAAACTACCATAACTTTATCAATTCTTGGGCTTTTTAGGTGATTTTTTTTTTTTGATTTCATGTATTTCTTTGAGATCTACGCATCAGACTTGAAAGTTGTACTAAAACAAAAGTAATTTGGAACTTTGTTTTTAATTTTTATCTTTCAGACATATAATATTATCTGTTTACGCTAACAGATAATATTATTTGTCAACTTTAAACCACCATAACTTTATCAATTCTTTGATTTTTTGGGTAATTTTTTTTTTCATGTATTTCTTTGAGATCTACGCAATAGGCGTGGAAATTTTACGAAAAAAGTTAAGTTACAGACTAATTTTGAGGTTTTACCTATCTTACAGATAATATTATCTGTTATCTATCCGACAACTTTAAACTACTATAACTTTATCAATTCTTGGATTTTTTGGGTGATTTTTTTTTTTCGCGTATTTTTTAAAGATCTATGCATCTATGATGCCAATTGTAGGAAAGAAATATGTTTTTATTATATGTATGCGAAAAAATGTAATTTTTCATATTTGTTTGATGTTTAGTTTTTTTTTGGTCCCAATAGTCAATATTGAACTCGTTTGATAGATCTCATTTTCCTGATTTCAAAATATCAAATTTTACGAAAAACGGACTTGTATAACAAAAGTTATAGCAATTTGAGTGTAAAAATTGCCTAATGCGATAAAGAAAGGTAGCATGTGTTTTAGTTTTGAAGAGTTTTATTTGAAGGGGTTATGGCCGAAGGTCCCTATTTTTTATATAAAATATAATGATGATGTGTTAAATAAATTGTTTATATGATGATGTGGCAATGAAAATTTTTAAATAAAATCTAATTTTAAATAATTTTATTTTATAATTAATGAAGAATTTTAGTTAGCCGAATCATTATTTAGGTCTCCTTACCATTACTCTATCCTAAATTATAGGGAGGGGGGGAAAAGAAGTCAAAATTGAATACTACTTTTGAATTAGAAGTTGGAAGCGAAAAACAAGTATTCTTGTATGTGGAAGTGTGATGATGGAATTGGGCTTCCTGGGTAAATAAAAGCAGAAGGCTAAAGGGAAATTTTATGAAATGGAGTGGACCACTTTTTCAAGACACTACACTTGTAATAATTTAGAAGAATCCAATCCAAAAATATATATATATATATATATATACAGTCAGGCTTTACGGAGGGCAAACTTTTTTTTTTTAAAGAGATAGCCTCTGTTTTTGCCGTCGGATCGTGTTTTTATTAATGGCAGTTTTGTCATTTCACAGTTTTTAAACACGATCCGACGGTCAAAACAAAGGCCCTCACTTTAATAAAGAGAAGGCGCCCTTTTTAGAAAATCTTTGTATATATATATATATATATATATTTTTTTTTCATCTTCCACCTTAACCACTTTTATGGGATCCACGAAAATAGGACATGTTTTGTGTGGCTCTGCTCCCTGCCGCGTCTAGTGCGCGTGAGAGTGCCACAATTAGATGATGCAAAGGTAACAAAACCATACAATTTTGACTTTTTGAGTGAGTGATGTAGTTTTCAAATTTGTATTTGAAATATGTGCGATAGTGAGGTTGTTTGATTTTCATAATAGAATAATAAAATAGTTTTACCATGATGACATTAGTCACACTGTCACATAGGTTAAAAATTACATTTGGGATAAAAATAAAAATAAACAAATTTTTTGTTAACTTAAAGCCTTAAAGGTCATATTTATCAGGAAAAAAAATGTCACTCTTGACAGCACAAATAATTTAAAAACCTAAATGGACATTTTTTTTTCCTGCAAAAAATTACCCATAAAGCTAGCCTTTGAGAGACTTCACAAGTAGTTTGTCAATATGTTGTGCCTTCTAAATTTTATTGCAAAATTTAGACTCAAATGATGTGGCGGAAATGGAATAATATGGATTAATTACACTTTATTCCTATGTGGTTTGGGTCGATATCAATTTATCCTTATGTGATTTAAAAGTGGCCACTTAACCCTACTGTGCTTTTGGGTAAAGTGTCACCGCTAAAATTAGTGTTAAGTTGACACTTTACCCCAAAAGCACAGAGGGGTTACAAGTGTCATCGGGCTAAACCATAGGGGGAAAAGTGTCATCAGATCAAACAATAAGGGGGTAAAGTAGTCATTAATTTTAACGGTGACATTTTATCCGAAAGCACAGGGGTTTTCTGTGGTCACATTTAAAACACAAAGAGGATAAAGTGTAATTAACCCTAATAATATATTCCTACTACATTGGCTTACAATCTCACGAACAATGATATCGTTTTTAAATTTGTATCATAAATTTGAATCCTAACACATGAGGCAGTGAAACTACATCCCATGGTGATATGGCCACCTAATTTTTACTTAAGGACAAAATAATGTCATATCCGAGTTGGCCGACACCATATCCCCCCACGCCGTAGGTTCAGATTCGAATAGCCCTTCTGATTATAATTAAAAAAAAATCCAAATATTAAATCCATAATGATATTCACTAAGTTATTTTATGTAACAATATTGTCAATTTATCACATATATTGGGATTCAAATTTAAAAACTATGGCATGACTCATAATCTCACC
Source organism: Hydrangea macrophylla (assembly GCA_033977485.1). Taxonomy (NCBI): domain Eukaryota; kingdom Viridiplantae; phylum Streptophyta; class Magnoliopsida; order Cornales; family Hydrangeaceae; genus Hydrangea; species Hydrangea macrophylla. The sequence continues at coordinate 110,129,317 of CM066984.1, read as the reverse complement.
GCTACATTATCTGATATCCAACTATTAGTTCCACATCAACAATCACTTTTTAACAGCAATACATTTGGGTTATTTTTAGAGTATAAAATTTTACATTCACCTGTATTTTGTAACACTAAATACATATATACATATGATTAAAAAAAAAAACATACATACATACATACATATTTTGTCATATATGGAGTTGGATGAATTTTAACTCCAACCACCAATTTTGGTGGTAGTGTCATAACCAAAATCAATGAATGAGGACAAGTATTATTAATGAACTGGCCTGATCAGATATACCTAACCTAAGGTCCCATGCCCAATGAAAATCTATACTATCAAGCATCAATCTTCCTCTTCCGGACCAAAACTTTTTCAAAAATAAAATTAAGAGTAATCCGATGCTTTTCAAATTTACATCTCAAATAATGTGATAAAGGGAGTACTGTGTAGTCACTTTAATATTTTTTAATCAAAATTTAGTAGACATACTGCCACATCATTTGAAATGTAAAATTAAAATTTTGATTTGAAAAATATAACATTACTATAAAATAAATTCTCCTTGCTTTTGGACATTGGGACATTAAAAAAGAAACTTATTTCTGTTTCTGTTTCTTTTTCTTTTTTTCTTTTTTTTTTTCTTTCCAAGAAATGGGTATTATTGTTGGTATCTCACTGTTGATGCTTTTAATTCAACCTCTAGCCCCATCCCATCAATTTCTTGAGCCTTGTCTTTCTGAAATTGTGCCTATTTTGACCAATTCAATTTGAAAAAATGGTGATAAAGTTGAGCCAAAAGCTCTGAATTCAAAATATATTCATAGAATCACAGGGAAGCAGTTTCTCCAAATTTTTGTAAAACTCATTTTCCGAGAAAATATTCGAACCTAACGTGGTATCACAAGCACATCATTTGTGTTCATTTTTGAGCAAGTTCTCCGTGATTTTACCGTGTTCTAATGAGCTTGAATTGTGTGATTTATTGGCCTGTCACAACAGATCATGAATGTCTCTACGACGTAAAAATGCTATTTACTATTTATTTTGGGAATTGTTACATATACTGTTAATTTTATTATGTACACTGTTCAATTTTATAAAAGTGATCATTTTTAAAAGAAAAATAATTAAAATAAAATAATTTTGTTGTACATAACAAATACACGAGTATACATAACAATTCCCTTTATTTTATTCAAACAATTTTCATCACCTTATTATCTCGAAACGATTGTGGAGAAAAAAGAAAAAAGAAATAACATTTGAATAAAAAAAAAATTTACAGTGATTCCGAGATAAGAGAATACAAGATTAATATATTTGTACGCCGCCTATTTCTTTAATTATCACCGAATAAACAAGTTTTTGTTTGATAAAATTAAAAATTAAGTGCTGAATATTTTAACCGATTCAGCTTGCAATACTGAAAATAGTATTTCAAGTATTGGAATAGACTGCATTCAGTGATTATTTCTAATAAAAAAAATTTACTTAAAGTTTTCAGTAAATTTTTGAATACTTTTTCAATTAAGTGGTACATTATTAATCGCACTGAATTAAAATAAATGCTAAAAATTTTCATTTTCATAACGTAATTGGGTTATCAAGAACACCCTTACATTATAATGGTGGACAGCATCACTTAAACCTTAATAATCAAGTGAATGAATCCCTGTCATTTTCAATAAATTTTATACTACTATGAAATATTATTTATACCATTAAACATAGATTATTATCTTAATGCACTTATTTAATTCATTTAATGTGATCTTAGTAAATTCTCCAAATAATTAATTATGCGAGAGACGTGTTGTGTAACCGAACTAATTGGAAAATGATAAAAATATGCTAGTCTTCGTTTGATTTAGTCATTTGGATTATTTGATATGTATCTGCACGGATCGTATTACTTCAAGATAATTACATGACATGTTTGAGCAACTCTAACCACATTACTTATATGTCACGTCCTGCAGTAGTAAAAATAGAGAAAATAATTTTTTTTTTGGACACGTAGGCCATGACAGTTAAAAGTCACCACATTGTCCATAACCGAAGTCTAATCATTAGAGTAATGAATCAAACCACGGATTGAAAAGCTCTAAGGTCAATATATACAATCAGACAAAAATCCACAAGTAGTTGCGGAAGCATAAAACAAAGTATTATGACAACGTATGCCGATTATAAATTTAACTATTACAACAGTCTCTAAAACATAAACATAAACATAAACTATCTACAGCAAGCTCCAGGTCTTTAGCTCGCGTAGCAGTCAGCACCACATAGCTTCCGGCATCATAGGCTCCATCCTCGTAGCTCCTATCCATGCATGCATCTGCTACATACTCATATCCCTGACCAGCTGGACGTCGAATATTCAGCGGCATAAACGCCGTCAGCTATGGAAGTCGAGTGAATGCAAGCACTAACAGAGTATCTATAGATTGCAGCATATATGACAACAGCATTATTAACAATCATCTCATCGTTCACGATTATGAATGCACTAACTCAATATGTATAAGTGATATCGTTCCAACTCAATCTCATCATAACATGGACTCTCGGGTCCATGTCACGCACGCAGCCTTACTTCTCACAGTACTCAATTCATTCCATGACAATCCTTCCTAACCTAACACGTAGCCCAATACATCATGACTTGTTCAAACCCAATACGTAGTCTCAATCTCTAACACATGAATCAGACACGTAGTCCTAATTCCTAACACATGAATTAGACACGTAGTTCTATACCACACGAGCTATCAAATCCCAACACACAGTCCTAACGTTTCGGCCAACCCGCCCTGATATAATGCGGAACGCAGCCCTGATATAATACAGCACGTAGTCCTGACATACTGCAGCACATAGCTCCACCACAACACTCAGCTTTACCACAGCACTCAGCTCCAAAATACTATTACGGCACGTAGCCCCAATATACTATGGCACACAGCCCTGATACACTACGACACTCCAGCCCCAATACGTTACGACCCCCAGTCCCGACATATTAAACTCGACATGAAGTCCCACATCACATAACCTCCCAAATCCGACACGCAGTCTAACTCTATCATACGTAAAACCTGACATGTAGTCCCCGATGCTATCCCAGCACCTTAGGATCCTAAACCAGACATCATACGATCTTAGCGACCGCATTCATACGCACAAATATAAATAGTATCGACCTCTGCGATCGACAAATCCACCACTAAGCATGACGACTTTTCAATCTCACCATTATCTCAACCTTAACCGAATGGTTCCACTGTTTAATGCATTAACCCATTATTCCACGCGTGTATTATTCCAATATAACTTCTAACCATGAATGCATGATATAACTCGGCTTAGCAGTTCATCGGATATAAACAACCTATACATTTAACTTTCTGTCAAGTTTGATCGATTGAACTCACTTCAATCGATTGAGGTAAAGCTAGGTTCGATCGATCGAAGTTATTTCGATCAATTGACAAAAATAAAGTTCGATCAATTGAGATTATTAGTTTGATCGATTCAGATCGGTTTGTGTTCAATCGATTGAAAGCAGTTCAATTGATTGAGACTGCATCTTCTTCCAGAATTGAACTGGACATTCCTCGTATGTTCGGAATCCGTTCTTACTTGCCGAAACACGTATATAGTAACATATCTACGCTACTAAGTGAGTATAGGCACTCACCGGTAAAGACGGTGACGCCGGTGAGCTTGGGGTGGCTGCGGGTGGTCTCTCTCTCTCTCTCTCTCTCTCTCTCTCTCTCTCTCTCTCTCTCTCTCTCTCTCTCTCTCTTCTCCTCCTTTGCTCTTTCTCTTCCTCTCTGTCTCCCCCTTCAGCTCCTATTTCTCTTCTTCTCCTCTTGCTGGCCGAGAGTGTGTGGGAGGGAGTGTTTATGTGTATACATATACGGGTGTATGTATAGATATATAATATATGAGTGTGTGCATATATATATAATCTCTATCTCTCTCTAAACTCTCTGGATTCAACAACCTAAATACACACACAAAACCAACATATATATAGGGAGAAGGAGGGTGCAGGTGGCAGAACACGTAAACTAGAAATGCTAAGTTCGATCGATCGAGCCATCTTCGATCGAATGAGAACAGGTCGGTCAGGGTTCGATCAATTAAAACATGTTCAATCACTTGAGAATGGGGACACGTCACGGTTTCAGGTCGGCAGAGTTTCGATTGATTAAGAAATAATCGATCAAATAATAGAAAGTTCGATCGATCGAGAAGAGTTCGATCGCTTGAGAAAGAAATTATAGGAAAGACAAAAGCAAGTATACTGAATCTTATTTATATCAAAAGGGTATAAAAGTACAACAAAAATGCAAGGTATTACACTATATTCAATTTCTGGCTATTTTTTGTGAACTAAAGTGCATTTTCGAGCTCCAATGGATTCCCTAAATGGTTCTCCATTTTGGGGAACCCCTTTTTGGTTCTCTACATTTGAGGAGAGAGAGTGAATATGGTAATTACCCATAAGTTAAATAATGAAAAATAGTACATATCATATTCATTTAAAGAAAGACAATGCATTAAAATTTATAACTTTTGTATAAAAAATTAATACAATAATTCAAACCTCCCTATAATGGAGAACATGGTTGGAGTGGGGGCTTAAAACTGATTAGCTAAAATAACTCTTTAGCTATTTTGGCTAAAAATTAGAGCTATTTTGGCTAAAAATTAGAGAATTTTTAGATTATGTGGTTGGAAATACTCTTAGAACATAAGTGGGAGTCAAAAAAGAGATATGTTAGGTACACAACACATTTTATAACAGGGCTTTAAGGCTTAGTTTGTCCCCCATGTGGCTTTTTAAAACTTGCTTCTGAAATTTATTATTGAGTTGTTTGATAGGCTTCTGAAATTTATTATTAAGTTGTTTGATAATTTTGTACGAGTGATACATTACTCTTCAAAAAAATATCATAAAATAAAAAAATCAACATCGAGCTTTTAAAAGCTCAATTCTAGAACCTTTAAAAGCCTCCCAAAAAGAATCCTAAGTTCAATTTTTGCAAAGCTCATAAAGTAGTTATCAAATGAATTAACATAGATTTGTGCTTTAAAAAAGGAGAAGCAACAAAAGGGGAGCCAAACCAAGCCTCTAAATGCATGCATTGCCGGCCCAAATGGGGGTCAAAATGGGCAACTTCCCTAGGCAATCAAAGTTTACAAAATTTTGAGGGGCCTCCATGAAATTTTCATAATTACATTTTTACCTTGAGATTTTTTAGTATTTTACATTTAAGCCTTCCCCAAGGCCCAATTTAGTGTCATTAACTACATATATATTGATATAGATGTATATAAAACTCAAAAGCAAAGGCCACTAGAATTTTAAAATTACACTTTTAGTGTAAGAATTTTTTTAGTTTTAGAAAAAGGCTCCTCTAGAATTTTAAAAGACACCATATAATGTTTAGGTTTCACAAATAGACTCATATTATAAGTACACCCCAAAAAAATTGTCAATTATGTATAAATAAATTCTAAAAAAAATTGTCAATTATGTACAAGTAGACCCCCAAAAATATTGCCTCGGGGACACTGCCCCGAAACCACGGTATAAGGGTCTCCATTTTAGTAGTTCGTCCCAAGCCTCTAAATACTTGGGACCGACCCTGAATGCATGTACCTTGTGCTATGTAAGTGATGCATAGAAATGTGTGAAAAATTCAAACAACACAGAATACAACACATTTAAACCATGTTGTGGAATGTATTGTGTGCTTAACATTTTTTAGAAAAAAAAAAAAAAAGGGACTTTCAAGAAAGCACTTGAATACAAATCATCAAATCGCCCAATAATGGACCATATATAGAATTGATTCAGTTCCCAAACAGTCCCTAAGGTGCACGAATTGAGCTGAAACTACCTAGTGGTTCCTCAATTCTTCATTGATGATCAGTTTACTCACATTAGAGAATTCGCTTAATGGATTTATTTCTTCTCTCTTTGAATCCACTTAGGCTTTGTTTTGATCCATAGATTTTGTGATGGAAAAGAAAATAGAAAGAAAAATAAGAAGGGAAACAACTTTCTTATACTTTTTATCATACTTAAATAACATTAAAATTTAAAATTTGCTAAAATATAACTGTAATAACGAAAAAAAGAAGGGAAACAACTCAAAATATTTAATTTATTGTCAACTTAGTCTCTTTTCTTTTATATTCGTTTTTCTTATTTTCCAAATAAAGGAAAATATCTCCCTCAGTGTTCTCTTTTTTTTTTTTTTTTTTTTTTTCTCTCACTAAATTCACGAATCAAACAAAGCCTTTGTGAAGAATAGGGAAAGACTAACCTGCGATCAAGTGGTTCTAGTCTTGTAGTAAAACCACCAAAATATCACAAAATTTTGTCACCCTTGGTGCTATAAATTATAGGGTTAAATGCATTTTGCATCTTCAAATATGTCATGTTTGGCACTTTGGTTCCTAAATAAAAAAAAAAAAAAAAAAATCGCATTTTGGTCCCTCCACTAATATTTTGTGATAATTTGCTTCCTCCGTCACTAAAAGTGATAGAGGGGCAAACTGTCACAAAATATTAGTTGAGGGATTAAAATCCGAAAAAAAAATTTATTTAAGGACTAAAGTGCCAAACAGGCAAAATGCATTTTACCCTAAATTGTATATAAACGTTATGCCAAATTTCATAACCTCTCAGAACTACAGTAATTTTTAAATGGAAATTTTAGTTAAAATTCTTCTAAATTAAACTTTTTGAGTATTAGGTCAAATCTGGTTTTTTTAATTTTAGTAGAAAGTCCACGTGATGTATAAAAGTTTTGTAAAAAATTATAGTTACGTGAAATTTTACATAACTTTTAAAACATAAAAATTTGATCCGTTTAAGTATCATTTGTCATGAAATTTTGACCCCCAAAAAAAAAACATATTGTCATTTAAATTTAATTAATCTAAAATATGATATTGTCTACTAATTTTTTTATTATTAAAACGTTATAAGCTTTGGCATCAGTGACCTAGGAGTGTAAACGAGCTGAGCCGCTTAACAAGGGCTCGAAGCTTGGCTCAATAAAGGCAAGGCTCGGCTCGCTCATTTGAGCTCGTGAACACGATCGATTAAGGCTCGTGAGCAGGCTCATGAAAAAACTCGTTAATAAGTTTGATAAAGAGCTTATGTAGTGACTTCTATAAACATATTTATTATAAAATTATATAATTTTAGAGAAAGTATGACATATCTCGTAAATAGGCTTAATAAATTATTATTTTATTATTAAACTATATGTTTAAAAGGACGCGCAAAAAATCTCGTTAAAAAGCTCGCGAACAATTGAAAGCTCGCCTCGTTTAAGCTCGTGAGCAAGCTCGTGGTCGAGAAATCCCGCGAGCAGGCTCAGCTCGGTTCGTATACACCCCTAGGCGCACACTGGATGCTACAAAATTGTACTCCCTCCGTCCCATTTTATGTGACATTTTTCTCATTTTTGAATGTCCTAAAACTATTGTCCCCTAAAAGTATTTAATGCTACTTTTATTATACTTTCCATAACTACCCTTCTTGATTTTAAAAATACTCAACAAAAAGTACACGAGAAAAAAAATAAAAGAGAACACTTTGAAAATTTTATTTTAAGCTTTTTACAAGTAAGAGGCAATATGATGTTTCCATAAAAAATTTTGTAAAATTTTGACTTTTACAAAGGACACATAAATTACAGGGGAGGGAGTAACTTTTTACGATTGTATGGTGACAAGAGAAAGACTAACCCTGTTTGGATGGCTATGTTCACCAAGTCCAATATTTGTATGCTGTGAGATCTAATCTCTGAGTCTCCTTTTTCTTCAAATTAAAAAAGACCCCGTAACTTTCAAATTCCTCGCAACAAGAATAAAATTTTGAGAGCATTTTTCTCACCAAAAAATGGTTACTTATTAGTCATTACTTACTCAGACCTTATTATGTGATATTTGTCTTCTTCTTCTTTTTTTTTTTTTTGTTATTATACTATTAACATAATTACTGAAATGAGACAATTGTCATCAAATAAAAACTTAGATAAGCATTGAGCAATAAGTGACCATTTTTAAATTAGCAAAAATACTATCTAAATTTTAGGAGTTCTGTTGTGGAACACACAACAAACCGCTTCGATATTCCCACCACGTATATATACACTTACATACACACACATTTGTGTGTGTGTGTTTGGCGTATTGCATTTTGGTCTATGAATGCGGACTTGACTTTTCAATGTTTTTCATACAATTCAACATGAAAAGGTTTCCACATAAAAATGTGGTGCAGTCTCCTCAAAAAAATAAACATGTGGTGCAGCGTATGTATCTATTATACTGGCCCACCATCTATTAAATCTTACTACTTAATTTTTTTGGGGATATTTGGTGAAAACGTAAAAAAAAAAAATTTTAAAAAATGACTTTTTTAGTAAATATATCTAACCCATGCTTTATTGCTTTATTTTAGTGAAAACTCAATATGTTATAAAAGTTATGTGAATTTCATATAATCTTTTGGAAAAATAAACTCGCTATGTGAAATTTCACATAAAAAAAAACTTTTAAAACATATGGAATTTTCACTAAAATGTTTCACTAGTCATAGAGTTTTGACACAAAAAAAAAAAAAAAAAAAATGGCTTGAAATTTTCACTAAAAAAAGCCTAGCATGGGGGACTTTTCACTATTTTTTTTTCCCATGTGGCCGGGCTCTCTACCTAGTGGGGAGATTGAGGATTCGAATGCCCATAGGGGGATTCATTTGCTTGCCTGCGTGTTCAAGGCCAGAGGCAGATATGATGTCAAATTATGTTTATTTAATGATAATATTATTTTTTGGATTAATATTTATACATTTTGGGGTCTATTTATCAATAAAGTATGGTGTCAAATTGAGTTTGAAACACTTAATTGGATGGGCTAGACTACATTTTGGCTAAAAATATCCTATCTACATTTGGCCGGGTTAAAATATCACCTGTATTATTATTATTATTTTTTTTTAGGGTGGAATGAGTGTGTGTGGTGTGTGTATTCAGATAAGTATATTTAAAAAAAAAAAAAAAAAGTATGATTTAATAGATGATGACATGAATGATGAATGTGTTTTACATTCACGTATATATGTTTTTGAGACGTAAACATTGGACCAGCTGAACAATTCAATGACAAATTGAAGAGTGGTTGATGTCAGCCTCTGGACACTATCTTTTGTTATAAGTTGGTGGGCTCGTGATTGGTTATTTATTTGGTTTTAACAAATTCAAACTCTGTTTGAGTGCCTGATTCGAATTCTTTGTTTGCCGCCGTCTCTTTCTTATGTATCGATTGTTTGTTAAATACAAATTAGTATTTTGATCGCCATATTTTCATTTGAATCTAAAGTATGTTCGACTTTGTCATAAGCTTGTATTGATAAAACCAAAAACATAATATAACTATATACTATTAACATTTAACCTACTCGGTGTGGCAGGGTTGGCCAGAATTTTTGGCCTTTTCAAAGGAGGTCAAGAGTTCAAAATTTTTTGAGAGAGGCCAGAACTCAAAATGGACGAAAATTTCCAATTTGGTGTAGAGTTTGGATCTTACCACTAGCTTTGTCTTCCTCACTTAATTGGTGAGGGTGAGATGAACCGTTTGAAACATTGGCGAGGATTTCGAAGTCAAAGCGAACATGCTAGGACTTTGTAGCCAAAAAAAAAAAAAAAAACATTTAAATGGTATTGGAAAGATTAACAAAGCCATTTAGACAAAGAGGAATTAATGTTGTGGTTTTTAATTTTATTTTCCATATTTAAAATCTAAGTGATGTGACAATAGGAATATTTAAAAAGATTTTGTAGTGAAATTCCCTTATCTTTTCTTTTCTGATTACAATACGATTTTTGTAGTGAAATTCAAACGGCCAAAATGTATCCCATTATCAAATTATTTGAAATATTTGAGACCAAGGAATGGTCCAGTAATATCCTACAGGTACTTGAAGGTTCAAATTTCATGGAGTGGGATTTTATGGTGGGGAGAACATTACTTCCTTTGTGTAGTGCATAAAAAATAAAACAACAAAAATTGCATACTTAGTAGTTAGGACCTATTTGGGAGAGCTATGCCCAGTCCTTCGATCTCTTATTTTAATTTGGTGTTTATAAAACCAACATCATATATATACTAGTTTGATAAAGAATCAATTCTTAGGTTAATATTAGGTTGAACATAAACTCTCATGCAAACAAAATGTCCTCTATCAAAAACTTAATTTGTAGCACCAATTCACTTGTAAACCAATGAACCAGGGGTGCTCCTCCTTCTCAAACACCCTCTTAAAAATTATAATCCATTTTTATTTCAAAAAGTGATTAAAAGAGATGGAATGTGAGAAATATATAGTAAAGGCTTCTACTTCTCTAAAGGAAATCTTAAGATTATCAATTTTGTATCCAAAATTTAATTTAATTGTGCTGCTTGTGCATAAATTGTACTCGTAATTGAGAAAGTCATCCCGTGTGACTGTTACACCGCGTAACAATTATTGTGATATGTAGATGACTCATATAGAAATCACAGCTCCAATCATAATAAAAATCCTAGAAGTGCCATGAAACAATTTCCTGACAAAAAAAAAAAAAAAAAAGGATTGACGCAGTCCAAGTTGTCCAACTGTCCAATTTATTTAAAAAAAAAAAAAAAAAAAAAACTGTCCAATTTATTGTGAATGAAAAGAGAGACAATTCGGAAAGAGTAAAACTGTCCAAGTATTACTCATTCGGAAAGCCTAGCATTTACTTTCATGTCTATGTGGCATGTGCTGTAAAGATAATAGAAATCCTTCGTGAGTGGTGCTAGAGACACACCACAAAGCACACCCCAAAGCACACCTCATGTTTTGTGTGCATGTATCTTGGGCTTCCTTAGCAGTTCCCAAAAAAATGTGGGCCCTGTGTAAAAAAGTTCCACAGTCCAAGGTACATGCATTTAAACCTCTCTTCATATGCTTAGTTGTCAATATCAAAAACACAGTCAGCAACGATTAATCAGATATAATCATCTTACGTGGGTCGGTTGGCTCATACCAATTAACACACCCCTAATAATATTTACAATTATAATTAAAGAAAATCCAAAAGTGACCACCCTAAACATCATCACTAACATCAACATCTACTGATCGGTTGCATGTGACGGATAGTAAGTGCTCACGCACTGGATTAAAACTCGTCCGCGCGCCACTAATCAGTTCCTTCTAGGGACGGTGAGATGTGGGGATTCTCTGGAACAAACACGCAGTGTTCCGCCAGCGTGCTCTATTTATAGAAGCTTAGCTGAGTAGTCTCTCTCTCTCACACACACATACACAAAAACACGTACACATACATACATATATATATATATATATATATCGTCATTGGTAGGCAATCAACACTACTACCCTAACATTGATAGGCGACACCATTAATGGCTTCCTCTGTCTCGTCATTGCGCCTCGCTCACTCCGACGCCGTGTCATCATCTCTATCGAACCAGACGCTGATATCTAGTCGCCAATTCTCTCAATCCAGTCTCAATTGTAGGTTTGTTTCCTCACCATTTTCCTTTTTTTTTTTTTTTTTTTTTAAATTTTTCAAGATCATTCTTTTACTAATTCCCACTTATGAATTCATTTTTCTCAATTTCACACACATATAGTCAATTAGGTTTGTTTCGCCAACAATCGATTGTATATATCTCCTTCGAATGGTTTCTGTGATCACTGTCCTTTTAATTTCTGTTTATACAGTCTGAGCTATATATATATATATATATAATATATATCGTCTATACATAAATTGTATTTATAGTACATATATAAACAGAGATATAGATGATTACGTTAGTATAATTTATTTATACATAGAACTACCGATTTCAATTGGAACTTATCTCTTCTGCCAATAACTCGCTTTTATCTCTTTAATTTATCATCATTTTTTTCTAATTTTTATTTTATTGTACTTTAGAGCATTCAACCTCTCTTTTTTTCAACCACAAAAAAGAATTGGAACTTTTGCCTTTTCCTCATTATAGTTTTTGTTTTACACACGTTAGGAGTCTTGTCTTTTATATATTTATTACATGTTAATTATTATTTTCGTCTCTGTTTGCTCACCTCCTTCACTTTTCTTAACATTTAATTAATAATTCAATTCTAATAATATATTATTCATTAATTAACGAGGGTTTGTGTCATTGTGAGAACCAACTTGGTTTTTAGTGGATAGTTTTTTTTTTTTCTTAGACGAATGTGGAATATTATATTAGAATTATGGAAATTCCGAGCAATGGCCTAGCCTAGTTGGTAAAAGAGTAATGCTGTGCTTCTCAAATTTTTTTTTTTTCAAAAGTGTTTTCTAACACATGTGACAGTGGATTCAGCTTATTTTGATTGGTTAATGACTTGATGTTGAAGTGGTTCTATTATTAATGAAGAAGGTCTCATTGCCACATATGTTGGGAAACACTTTTTAGAAAAAATTATGAAGCATAGCATTACTCTTGATAAAAAAAAAAAAAAACCCTCCCCATGCTCATACTAGGGTCGAACCTCGCACCCTCGCCAGGCCTTGAAATTTATGTCATACCATTGCACCAAATGATCAAAAAAAGAATTATGGGAATTCCTAACAAGGAAATTGTACCAAAGGAAAATGTTGAAATTAAGTACAATATTTGGCCCTTTATTTTGAATCCAAAAAAAAAAAGTTTCACATTGTCGCATCACACGGTGACTTTTTTTTTCGGTGTGTCTAAACTTTCTGTGTAGAAAAAATACGCAAAAACTACAAAGGCCTGTATGATTAAAAAGTTAACTAAAGATGATACTTAATAAGTTCTGATTACAAAAAATTGTTAAACTATAGAAAGTCAACTGTAGTTTAAAGTAAAGCTACATTCAACCTTCTTTCCAATTGTTTATTTATTTTGAAAGTGAGGAACATGGTAAAACTAGAGTTTTTTATGACCAAATATATTCATTTTGTAAATCATTATAGTAATTGCTATCATTCTTTCGAAACGCTGTGGTGTCTGCTTGATTTTTTAAATCTAATTTAATGTTTCATGTCACTCTTCTCTCTCTTTATCTTACATTTATTGGTCGAGAATTGAAAATAATCCTTCAGATATACTATATTTTTATTCCCAAATTCAAAGCAATTGGTCAATAAATGAGACTATGAACTGGTATAAAAAAAAAATGAGACTATGAACTGATTCTGGAGTAATTTGAAGAGCCTTGGTGAGTGATCTGGTTTGCACCACATAAATGCAAACCAGGGCATTTCTTTGAGTTTCTGAAATCAGGAACCATGCAATTGCTGTAGTCCACAAGTCGGAGTCCCTGGTAGAACTTAGTGATACTTTTAGAGACAACACTTTAGTACATTCGTACACACGCGCGCTACAACACCATCATATGAATGGTTCACGTATATGACACTTACACATGCGAACCTACCACGTCTGGAAGTGTACCAAATGTACCCAACTAAAAGTCACTAATTTGTTTCTCAGTTGAAGGCTGATGCTTTCACTTTGCAAATAATATAAGAACATACTAGCTTTTTCTACTTAGTAACATTGGTTGTTTATTAACTTCTGTATTGTTTAAGTTTGTTTTGGATTAATAAACTTGCCTAGTCTGTATCTTGTGCTCTTTCCCAGGATCTTCCTTCTCTTCTATTAGGACTCTGTAGACATATATACCTAAAATATACAGGAGGGAGATTCAAAAGCAGCAATACAGTACAATAATTTAGTGCAAAGGGAGAAGGAGAGACCAACTATCTCTTATTTTCGTTCGGGAGGTCCCACAACAAAAGAGGTAAAGATGGGTTTCTGGACACTCCTCGAGGTGGCTTCGATGCCTATGCTGCAGGTTCTTATGGTTACAGCATTAGGAGCTTTCATGGCAACTGATTATCTGAATCTTCTTCCCGAGGGTGCCCGTAAGTCCCTCAACAAGGTAAGACATTCAACATATATTATCTATACTCACCATACAACACCATCTTTTCCGAGATCTGTCTCTTGAATTTGAATAGTCTTATTCATAAAATTGATCACGCCTAATGAATGTACTTATTATATCAATGGGGGACTTCCCCTATTTTTTTTTTCTCTGCTATGCCATTTTTATTAATTCAATTACAAATTTTAGGATTAATTTGTGAAAGACCATAATTTTCTTTCATGGAACCATTCAAGATTATCTTCTCTTTTACTTGAAATGATATCTAAATGTATCAATGAAATTATTTGAATTCAAGGATGCTCATACAGGTTATTAATATAGTTGGCTTTCTTAATCGGTTCCATCATCCGTGAATCTTAGTGTTATTAATATGGAACTTCAATGTGATTTCAGATTGTGTTCGTGGTGTTTTCTCCCGCGCTCATGTTTGCGAATCTGGCTCAGACTGTCACCCTTGAAGATATGATCTCATGGTAGGCTTGTCAAACAATTGTTTCAAGGTCTATTTGTTTTTATGCATTTGATGTGTCTCCTTCTACCCCATCAGTGGAAACGAGGTCTAGAAATAAGAATGATTAATGGAATATAATCATATCTATTTCGAAACACTAATGTTTGTACTTATCATCTCTATCAGGTGGTTTATGCCAATCAACACAGGGCTAACCTTTCTTGTTGGAGGAATAATAGGTTGGGCTGCAGCAAAAATGCTAAACCTAAAGCCACATCTGGAAGGCCTTTTCATTGCTACATGTTCATCAGGTAAATTTTCAGAGTCTGAAGCTACAAAACCCTTTATTTTACCTTTCCGGGAGATTTAATTTGGAATTCTCACTGGGTTTTCCGATGTTGTGCTTTTGTACAATAGGAAACTTGGGCAACATTTTATTGATACTTGTCCCTGCAATCTGTAAGGAGGGAGGCAGCCCATTTGGAGATCATAGTGTTTGTGTTTCCAAAGGACTCTCGTATTCGTCCTTCTCGATGGCGGTAAGGCAAACCTTGCATGCTAATACCCTGTTTAGGAATGTATAAAACATGATCAAGTTCAGTCTGTCTCATTTTCTATCTGACTTTTATGAAAACCGGCAACATATTCATTTTGTAAAGGAAAATAGTGATTTTAGATTGGACACGAACCCTACGCAATAAAAGGACATTTACCAAATACTTGAATTTTCAAAAGACGTAATTTTATGAACCACATTACCGATTTTAAGGCTAGAGAAGCAGCCCCTAAATGCTCATATGCATCAGGATTGCCAAATGACAAATAAAGAGTTCAAGATTGTTGTTCCTATTTCAAAGTTCACAAATCCTTTATCATTGGGGAGATGCTTGTGGCAATGTGTATCGATCCATGCACTTAATACTCGTTTTTTGGTACTTTTGTAGCTTGGTGGTATCTATATTTGGACTTACACTTACCAACTCATACGAAGTTCGACCCTAAAATACAAAGCACTTAAAGCAGCTGAGGAGGACATAAAGGAACCGAACAAGGATTTAGATGTTAATGAGAAGACTCATCTCCTTACGGTAGAAAGTCAAGAGCATGTTTCTATTGTAGTGTCATCAATGAAATCCAGTGAAGAAGATACAGAAAACCAACCTGTAAGTTCTTCTTTGTAGTCATTAAGCAGAAGACATGTCCTAAGAGTTGTTACCACACACAAAACCAAGATCTTTAAGTCATTTTCTTCGCAGATCGTGTCCCAAGGGTCTGCCGGCAAGGTTGAGCAAGGAAATGTATCATTCTATGATAAAGTAGTACAAATTTTCCACCAGATTATGGACGTGCTATCGGAACCTCCAACTATTGGTGCAGTGAGTACCCTCGTAGTTTTTGCCTCAATTGTTTCCAATTTGAGTATGGAGTTTCTAATATTTCCCTGACAACTCTCAGATCCTTGGGTTCATCTTTGGGGCCGTCTCATGGCTGAGAAACCTTATAATTGGTGACTCCGCTCCTCTGAGAGTGATCGAAGACTCACTCCAATTGCTTGGGTACGTACCGTTCTTATTTATTGAGTATAACACATCAAATTTGGTCCTAGTCTGATAAGTATTACATCTATTCACGCAACTAGTTTAAAATTATGTCACTCTCTGAAAATGAACAAGGTCTTCGATCACTCTCAAGTTTCATATCCAGCTAAACTTACAACATAATGACTGAATGGATGTGCAGGGATGGAACAATTCCATGTATTACACTTATACTAGGAGGCAATCTAACTCAAGGTAAAAGGAAATTTCAAAGCTCTTTCGAGTACTTAAAAACTATGTATTGTGTACAACCCAGAATCTGATTTTAACCATTGCACTGTGACAAAACTAAACAGGCTTGCGCAAGGCAAAATTAAGACCATTGGTGATCATTACAGTCCTATGTGTGCGATACTTGTTACTTCCGGTGATTGGTATTGGTGTGGTTAAAGCAGCCACCCAGCTAGGTTTCCTTCCACCAGACCCATTGTACCGCTTTATCCTAATGGTTCAGTTTACACTGCCACCAGCCATGTCTATTGGTGAGTGAGTAATTACTGTTGAAATGTATAATATTGTTCTCTCTCTCCTACTACGAGAAATTATGCTGACGTCGTACGCTCTAGCCATTATGAATGGTTATTTGAGTGGGACCACGCCCTACATTTAGGATTTCTGTATTTGTGGATCTTGAGACGTGAGTCCCACTCAAATAACTTTCATTGACTAAAGGGTATCACGTTCGCATGCCATGCCATGTGGTACCGTAAAAAAAGTACATAAAAATTTCTCACTTCTGCATACATATTGAAGTGTGTCACACATGTATACATATGTTGCTACTTTTTCTGACATTTGCTGCATCCGTACTAGCCTTTCTCGCTTGTTATATTGAGCTTTTCATAATCTGAATACTTAAAATAAGATCCGTTTCATATCAAGGGCATGTTTGGGACTGCTTAAAATAGGATATAAGGTTCAGACCAAGTCTCACTTTTATTATCTAATAAAAAACAATATTATGTCGATTTGATAAATGACAGTTCTTTGGGTATTTTTAAGCCAAATGTTTCTAAAAAAATAGTTACACTAGTACTGAAAAATATAGAAATAGTTATTCTCTTAATTACAAAAATAGTGTTTGAAGTACCCTAACAGCCTCCAAGTCTCAATTCTATCTAGTTCTTGTGAGAATTAGGTTATGTTGGTTTGATAAAGAATTAGTTTTAAGAGATTTATTAGACTTGGCACAGACTCATATTGCAAAAAATGGACACTCACAAAACACAAAAATTTAAAGAACATGTTCAGTTATGACATCACTAATATATGATGAAAAAATGAATGAATGAATGATAATGCAGGAACCATGACACAACTGTTTGAGGAGGGACAAGAGGAGTGTTCCATACTCATGCTGTGGACTTACCTGGTAGCAGCCTTCGCAATCACAGGATGGTCTACTGTCTATATGTGGATCTTGTCTTGAAGACCCTTTTACCCTTTACCTCCCCAATGTTCCACCCTTCCTGTCTTGGAAGGAAAGAGACCACGGACAGAGAGCAATCGGTAATACAGCTTCGAATAGTTGATTAATGTATAGATATGTCATATATGCTTGGGTGTAATTTAATTTTTGTTCTCTTTCCCTTTTTACTTGGGTGTTATAATGTAAAATTAGTATCTTATTCAATCTTAAGTGGATTTGCAATAAAAATTATTCAAAGGGTGAGTGCCCTGATGTAGAATTTTGTTTCTTTTTACTATATTGATATACAAAAGAAAATGGTGAGAATTGAGAACGGTGTTTTTAGATATAATTCGTTTGTTAATCCTATCTTGTACAGAATCTTTTTTTTTTTTTTGGGGGGGGGGGGGGGGGGACACTCTTGTACCGAATCAAGTGGGCCAATATAAGAACTGTGTGCGCCTTTTGGTATGTCGGTGTGCAAATAAACCCCAAGTGTCCAGAAGAAGGGCATGGACTTCTGAACAAGAACGTACATAGTAACAAAAATGAACAATTTGAAGCACTTTCAAGTCCTAAAATTTCAGTTTCTAGTTTCTCCACCGCTCCACAGTTTTGAAGCTTCAGCCTGACTAGCTTTGCCCAATCAAAACTTCATTACATGATACATGAGTAAGACTGAAATGAAACTTCTCTTCCTCACAAATTGAAAAGCTTAATTGATTAAAACCTGAAAAAGAATTAAATTAAATAAAATTATTCTGCAAAGAATCTTCTTACATCTCATTCCAACTTATTGTATGCTACTCAACGTTTTATCTATTTTACAACTACACATCTCTCAATACCCTTCCATGTCACCGAAAATAAAGTTACAAATTACCTGTTTTAAATAAGATTAAGTTGTAGTTTGGGCCGGTGCGGTTGGGGCTCTACAACTTCCATATGAATCCTCACTGTCTGAAGAACGCCATAAGAAATACTACCATCCATCTTTTTAACCTTCTGTTGCTGCTCATCTACCACCCACTCGCCCCCTCCCTTCTCACCTCTTGCTGTCAAGTATACCGGCCCTTCTATTCCATATCTGCAATTTGTGTATATATATATATATATATTTAATTTGGAAAATCAATAAATATATATATATATATATATACATCTCAAATGGCACACCATTGGTATATGCATATTTGAATATTTGGATATGTATTGGACATTCGAGGCAAATTTAAACTTTTAGATCCATTTTAATCAGGAAATTGGGCAGAGTTCACAAAAAGATGCCATTTTGCTTTTCCTAAACTGTCTATGATGAGTGGATTCCTGATAATTGGGTTCTCAGTGACAGATATGTACATATTGCTACAGCAAAAAGCAGGAAAACAGCAATTCGATTTACTAAGGATATCCCGAATCCTGAGTATGCCCTTAAGATCCAATCAAAAGCAAGTATGGGAAAGCAAGAGCAATCTATCGGGCACACAAGTGATGTGATTAGATAGTAGTAATTGCAAGGGGTAATAAGGCTTACTTGGGTACGAAGACAATAAAGCCGTTCGATCTTATTTTCACTATTCTGGCCTCTGTGTCAGTGGGGCTGCAACAGCATAGACAATTACATGTCAGAGAGAGAGAGAGAGAGAGAGAGAGAGAGAGAGAGAGAGAGAATAAAATAATAAAAATAATAAATAAAAAAAAGTCTCTCATACGTACCGCTTTCTGAAATAGATGAGAGTGTGGAGTTCTACAGAGGCCCGGCCTGCCATTTGGGCATTCCTATGCCGATAATTCAAATCTGAAGAAAACCCACACTAAGCAATGTTCTCAGATTTCACTTTAGCAATCAAAACCCAGACAGATGTCAATCATAGTTGCAAAGGCTCAATTTTAATATGAATTATTTTAGCACTTGCTCCAAATCAAAATCATATTGAGAAGATATAAGTGATATAACATTAGCAAATCACTGGAATGAGCTACTACTTCAGTAAAAAAGATTAAAAGATTTTTACTTTTTTAAAAAAAAATTGATGGTCTATTAGCAAACTTTAAGTTATAGTAAATATTTAAGATTTGACAGCAAACTTTAAGACAGGCTTCCCTTATAATAAAAAAAAACCATTTCATGATCTAAAAAACAGTGCAGCATATACAAGTATATAAGCACATAAGCAGTGTTAACAAGGACATAAGATAAACTTGTAAAGTGAAGCTATCAGTTCAAATTCTCTGATCGAAGATCACCTTCCCCAGATGACAACTGGAAGTGGGTAAACGGAATGTTACTTTCTTATTCTGATGTTAAAACATACACTAGCTCTGAAACAAGTAAACTGGGAGATTATCATATATTCAACATGCACGGGTCACAGCACAGGCTTCAACACAGTAGTATGACTCGAAAGGAGATGATGTGCCTTTCTATAGCATGGAAGTAATGTCTAGGACTAGAAGTGAAGCAAGCCTTACTGTCAGCAATACTGGTAAGTTGGGGTCGGTCTTGGAAAATACTCGGAAGTTTGTAAATCCCTAAAGCTGCAGCCAGCAACCTGTGCACGACAACGTCTGCCAAAGAGGGAAGTTTAACATTTAAATAGTAATATACTATCATCAAGGTCGCAATGGATGATAAGAACTCTCACAAACCTGCATATCTCCTTATAGGGGAGGTAAAATGTGTGTAGAGAGCTGCTGCAAGGCCGTAATGACAAAATTCTGGTGGGCTGAGATCTCCACTACAAAAGTAAACAGCCTGACCTCGTAAATCATAGAGAAAAAAAAAATTACGATTAGAAGTTTCTAGTATGAAAACTCGAATTGGATTTTACTTACTCAATTGAGTGAAATTACCTGTGACATGCATCTAGTTGCAAGAATTCGAATCAGCTTATTGAAGTATGGATCATCACCCTGAAACATAATTTTTCTATTTAAAACTTTTGTATGGATGCTGAGTAAATCATAAATGGATAGAGAGAGCAATATTGAAACATATTGATATAACCACATGGATACATGTACATGTATACATATATCAAGGGAGTAGATAGACTAGTAAAAAAGCGTCAACCTGGAGAGCAAATATGCTCGGGCTTGACATACTAATGCAAATGTTAAACACTGAGCCCCAAAAGAGAACTTTTAATGAATTTCCAACAATAATCGTCCAGAGATTAGTTTTCTTTGTGACATAGACGGAAACAGAAATAAGATTAGGCTATTGTTTCTATGCCAGAATAAATAACACGTCCAGTCCATAAAACTCACCACAGCATGATCGAGTGAATCAGCTAAAGCTTTTGAAGTTGACACATCCAAATTTAGACCAACAGAAGCAGCTGTACGAATCAAAGGCTCAAGCATCTCTTTGGTTGGAGTAGGATGGCGTCTGGAAACAGAGACGAATGGCAACTTAAGCAAAACGATTGGCAAAGATCAATAGGAATTGTAACACCGTCACCATTGAAAAAAATTGAACAAAATAGAAGCACTAATGAGTTCATTATCCACAACCGAAATCCAAACAGCTAGTGGTTATATAATTGGACAATGGACACAAGTAAAACTATCAACTGCTTACTAAGAGTGTATCAAGTATTTGTACTTCTAGATTCTTCTACTTTTCACACCTTAGTAATGAATAATGTTTAGTTCTTCATTATTCAAAATTTGCAGGCTGTCCCACCCAGCAGTTGACAAAAGACAAAATAGTTTTGTGAGCAACCAAATGGATCAAACAACCTAGTTCTAAGTTTCTACCATGGCCACACACACAACAAGAAAATAGATCAAAAGTACTGAGACCAAGCAGACCCAAATTCCTCATTAAATATTCTTTTGTCAGATATTATCAATTTGTTATTTCCTTAGGTGCAAGTACATGGGAACTTCGCATTTAAGATATCCGTACACAAATAACTGAACAAGTACTCTGTACTTCAGTAGCTCTATACCAGTTACTCTTATACTTGACCTTGAATTCAATGTCCATTTGTCCATAACACGGTCAACAGTGCCATGCAAGAAAATTTTTACTTTGCCTTTTTTATTTTATTTTTGTGAGTGTGGGGTGGTGGGGGAGGGAGGTGAAAGAAATTAGACTGAAAAAATTGACCAGCAATAGATGGTACAGAAAATAAACTTGATGCCAACAATGAACTAGACCACCAGAATACCTTAACAGAGAACATAGAGGAAAATGATTCAGGATTTTTTCCGCAACTGAAATATTAGCAGCAAGCATAAACTCCTCAACCATTTGGTTTGCTTCTCGAATTTGATACATTCCTGCAGATAATGCTCATGCATTAGACACTGAAAAAGAATACAATGCAGTGAATAAGTTTTAAAAAATTAATAAAAGTGAGCAGCTAAATCCTATGAACCATGGACACTCCAATTTGGGTGCCGTTTGCGTTTCTGACAGTCCGCGGGTGCGTGTCTGGATTAATTTAAATTAAATGATAATATCGGACACTTCTGGGACACGGCAAGACACGTCCGGACACTCCTGCGACACTTCAGGAAAAGGCCAGGTGGTCATTTTTTTTTTCCTTTTTTTCTTTTTTGGAGAGAGACCTGGTGGTCTGTTTAAAATAGGTGTTTCTTTGGGGGGAGGGTGGGCAAATGAAATACAGGAAAATAAAATGATATATAAGTACTTATAAGTTCTATTTTTCTTTTTCTTTTTCATGAAATTCTATTTTTCTTTTAAATCTTGTTTCACCTTTCTTTATTAGTTTTTACATTAGTCTCTAAAGGTTTTGATGTGATGTTGATGTTTAATCCTCCCTTCTTCTTCTTTTTTTTTTTTACTTAAAATTAAATTATATTTAAAAATAATAATTTTTTATTGAAAGTATCCTAGCTGTCTCCGTATCCTATTTTTTGGGATTTGCCATTTCGCCGTCTCTATCGTATCGTGTATCCGTGCTACATAGGCTAAATCATCATAATGAAATGCAAAGTGAAACCTCAACTAAAAAAACCTCAACTGACGATGACTAAATAAGTATGCACAACTGACCACCTTCCAAACAGTAATTGCATGCCTTCGAGTCCAATGATTGCCCCAGTGAGACGGTGGTGGGTCCAAGTCCCAAGTCGGACTAATTGTTGCGTATAACACTTATCAAAAAAAAGATAAACAAATGGCATAACTGACTCTAGGTAACAAACTCCAACACTTCTTAATACTTACACACTTATATCATTAACGCTGCTGGCAGGGAAACTGGAGGTATATTTCAAAATAGTTCTAAGACGCATTGTAAGATCAGATCTTTTGCGGCTAAAATGACCTATAAAAATTTGATACTCCCTCCGTCCCAAAATAAGTGTCCACTTTCGTAAATTGGTATATAATTTTTACTTGCTTTCCAAAACTACCTTTATAATAAAGACAAAACAGTATTTATGTGGTCCCAAAATAACCAAAATGTCAAACACCCATAACATCCAAGTATAAAATTGGATAGTGACTCTTTAATGAACCAAAAAAAATTAATATTCAACAACTTTCTTAAACAATGTGCAAAATGAAAGTGGACAATTTTTTGGGACGGAGGGAGTATATGGTTTCAAATCCTTCATTTTTAATCATGCAAATAGCACAAGTAACCCCTCCTATCAAGCGAAAACAAAATAACTTTCAAGTTGGGATGATGTCCGTGGTGTGACAGACATACCAATATCAAGAGGATCATGAGTTTCAGTGTCAATTTGAAATTTGACTTCTGCAGAAGCAAGAGTTAAAGCACCCCTCTCAATACGCCTTAACCTCATAATCTGCGAGATAACAATGTAAAGATACTTCAAATCCAAATACAGTAATCCACGCAAAAATGCAAAAGCACAGTTTATTCACACACAGCCTATATCTAGCTGACAAACATAATCCCAAGTACACACCTTTGCCAAAGTGTTCATATTTCGCAAGTCTGCAGTTAGTGGATCCATCAAGCGACTACAATGGCATGCAAACAGGAGTAATCAAACTGAGAAACAGGAAACTAGAAAGATAAAGTAAACAAAGAGAGAAATATCATATGTGCCAAAACAGGGACATCCGAGAAGCTTGTTCCATATAGAATCTCTCATACAGTTGATTTATTAATGTAATTCACGTCCCTACTCTCCTTGTGTTTGCACCACTAACTAGCACCAATTCACATCCTATACGAATAAAATAAACATTACAATTCATACATTTCAAGATTCTAATCACTGCTATGCTATATTTGTGCACGTCCTTACAATGGTTGCACCGCATTTCTATGTTGTTGGTGAGTTAGAACTTAGAGTGCATGTCACAAGCTAAGAACATGCAGACTGAGGCAACACCATAGATGGACTTGTTCCAAAAAAAATACCCCAATGAAGCCCAATTCAACAGAAAATAAATGATAGATATTATATATGTGTGTGTTTGTGTGTGTGTGCGCGCACACACATGCACATATAGTTAAGATGGATTTAGTCATTGTCAGTGAAAACTATTTAATATAAATAAATAAATAAATAATACTTAAAAAAACTGCTAATTTGTTTAGCAGATATCTAAGCACAGATTAAGATGTTTAAATCGTCCCTGTTGATTTTGTTTAACAGCAAATCCGCTAAATCAAAAGTACCATAGAACCTTCGTAGATCTGAACTTTTAAAAAACAGTTGATTTATTTACCTCAAGGCTTATCATAAGTAAACTATAACTCTAAAATAAACAACATACAAAGATAATCTTAGATATGATCACCTGTCATCCATTCTCGCTTGAGCTTCGACATAAGACAATGCTGCACATGACTTGATGATACTTTTTGTGTATCTCTTAGAAATAATCTCCGCTTCAGGTGTCATTTCCTGAAAATTTAACAATGATAATAAAATAAACAAAAATCAAAAAGATTTTGAGACGCAAGTGGGCCGAACCTACAATCGCATGTACGCAAGAACATCAATTTGTAAGTATTACATCTGGCATTCACTAGGATAATAATGGAATTGGCCAGAACAAGGATAAAATGGAATTGGCCAGAACAAGAATAGCGTGCGAAGAAAGTATTGATCAATTCTATGTAGTAGTGTGATACAGCCCATTTGGCTTGTATTGATCAATTAACCTATGAACCAAAAGTATGTCCACCTTCGACTTATAAGTTTAGCAATAATGCTTGGGACACATAAAACATCCACATAAAGTTGCTCACAAAAATTTATTGTGTCAGCCTCTCTCCTGGTGTGGTCCAATGACACTGTGGGGTCCGCCCAAGAGAGAGATAGACACAGTAAGTTTTTGTGAGCAACTTTATGTGGATGTAATACTCTTAAGTTTAGATTACAGAAAGCCTCCATTGCAACCGCATCATTTATGGTATAATCCGTCAAATGGAGGAACAAACCTGCGTGACTGCGTCATTAAATGGGTATCCAAACACTTCAAATAGATTATCTATATCCAATTGACATCTTACTCCCTAGATTTGGATAGTGTGCAGTAAGATTGGGGGAGGGTAGCAGAAATACCAACACTACGTTTTCAGATCCATATTATTCCGTCTACAACCAGTAAGAGAAGAAAAGCAAACTATAGCTGCATGTTTTTTTTTTTTGAGAGGACTAAAGAAGCATGTACCCAAATGACAGAGAAAGCCAGTCTCTCAACATCAGCTCGTAGTGAACAAATATCTGCAAGATAAATTTAAGTGTGATCAGGCTAACCAAAGATTTCGAAACCAAATAGTATACTTTACCACCAATAAAATGATTCTTCATGAGAACCAATGGAATGATGTGTATCTAACAAACCCTACCAAGTACAATGAAAAGAAACATACCTTCTGTTAGAGGTTTAGGAAGCATGTCAATTCTACGTTCAACAAGGTAGACCGAAGTGCCCCTTTGTGTAGCCTCGTCATCTAGGGGTGTTCCAGGGTGAACAAAATTCGTGACATCAGCAATATCTGATTAAATGTTATTAAGGGCTAAAATACACCAATGATCAGATTCTAACAGAACTGCATGAAAACTACACAAATTGGATATGACAATGTCAACAGTAGATTCAATATAATCAAAACCTAACAAGCATTGTCTGAGAATATACAGGACATGGCCAACTTGTTTAAAAATTTGATAGCCACAGATAAGGAGAGACTTTCGAACCCGACACATCCACTGCAAGTTCAATTCACAATTAGAGCAACAAATATTAACATATGAGCTTGACAAAGAACAGGACAGAAGCAAATACTGGAAAGATGCACGGGAAAGAAAGGGGGGAAATTTAAGGTACACCGAGCTTTTCATCATAATAGACACACAATTATTGGAGAGAACAATGATAACCCAACATAAGGCAGGAAAAAAGAGACTTGAATTATGTTAAAGTATTCAAAGAGTCAAATGGAGAAGACCAAAATCTCATCTGACTGAGAAGAAGAACAAAAGGAAGCCCAATTTTGCTGGAATTCTCCCAAGAAAAAACTCTTACAAAAACTTTTTGAACTCTGCAAGTGGCAATTTCAAATTTAGTTACTTTTCTTACAAAAAACGGCATGTAACATCTCTTCCTCTGTTCCACACACTTCCACTTTCGCAATTTCAGGCATTAATCCACCAAATGTATCATGGTCTTACTTATAATACAGAGCTAACGAAACTATTTTAGTCAAATTAGACATTCTCCATTAGTGGGCAATCTGGATTTTTTCTTGATCAATGACAATTGTCAGCGCATGGCACTATCACAATGTTGTCACGTTTGAGTTCTCAACATATACGTATACTTCCAGCTCTGATCACTTCTGACCCTTCTAGAGGAATATCGGCTATTGCTTCTTTGATTACAGCAAAAATAACTATCACCACTATGAGCATCAGTGAATACTAGCTACTTTTTCTTGATTCTAGCACGGAAACCTATTCTCGCGTAAAATACTATGCCTGAGGAGTACGATTGCAAGCCCAAAACTCAAAGGAACTAAGGGGGGAGGCTTGAGTTCAGAGATAAACATAAGGCTTGATGGCTTCCTAGGAAAGACTAGCTAATCACCAAACTAACCATTCTCGTAGTCCTTTGGAATATATGATCAAGGTAATATAAATCACTTCGGTAATTAAGATGTTCATGCCCTTGAACCCACTTGGGTCACATCTAGACAAGATGTTTCACACTTGTTTTCCCATTGTAACATTTCCCAAAGCCTGTGTAAATAAGAACTCATAAAGCTTTTCGCTAACCAGCGTTACACTCTCCAACTCCCAACCATAAGCCATCTACCATAGGTGAGGAAAGACATGTCAATCTAGGGAAAACTAGAAATAGTTCCCAAAAGATTTGAGGTAGTTAAAATCCAAAGAATTGAAAAGAACATATACATAGACTCTATGGCATATGCAACATAGTATTCAATTAAACAATAGAAATGCATGGGCGGTGTGTTTTCCTCGTTGCAGAAACATGCCAAAGAGTGGAAGTGTTATGGTGGAGTGAAAACAGAAACCACATTTTGAGTACTAACTAAAAAAAATAAAAATAAAAAATCATATATATATGTATACATTATAAAGTGGAATCAGATGCTTGCCACGTGGCGGCTCTGTGATTTTTTCCGGTTTTCGATATTATTCTCTCTTTCTTTCTTTCTTTTTTTCCCCATATCTATATTATTAATACAGATATAGTCTCCCCTTCCTTATCTCCTTTTCAACCATATCAAATCTCATCAATATCTAATCTATCTAATCTGCATAAATATATATATATATATATATATACACGCACACATATATCTCCAAATATACACACATACATGATACAAACTAAACAAATTAATTAAAATATTATAACTACATTATGTATATAAAAAATAAAAAAATAAAAAAACAATATCACTAACATGTATGCACATAAAATTTGCTTAGCAAAAAAAAATGCTGCATGAAATTTAGAAACATTTTCCCGTGCATTGCACGGGTATAGATTCTAGTTTACATGTGAAGTCATATCAATAGCTGTACTGTCACGCTGCCAAAGTAAGATACGAGTAGGCAAAAAGATGGATTGATATTTTCTAAAACTTTTGAAGAATCTGATCTTTAATCTTTCAAAATGCATAATAATCCATACACATGTTCTGCATGTTTTGGGGGGAATCAGAAGCTTAAAATTAGCTCTGCAGACCATTTATCTTTCCTTAGTCATGTTAAGGATTTGGTAATTCAGCAATACTGACATGATCGAGATACAGGAAAAATAAAAGTAAAGGATACGAACTCCCACTTCAAAAGTCCCATTTGGAAGAGCTGTACAATGCAATGCATCATCAATGTCTTTGCATCCTGCAAGAACCAGACACAACTATTTGTACCAAATCTGATGTCTGGCTAAATCCGCTACACTAACATAATAACAATCAAGCCACGTGTAATATACTCAGAAGAAGAAAAAGAATAAAAAAGGGGATAAAGAGAGAGTTACAAAAGAAAGGGAAAAAAGGGTATGGATACATCAACAAGTCACAAACCTGGAGGGTCCACACTAAAGACACGCAAATGACGCAGATCCTGCCTAATGGGATTGGACAGATCTCCGGATGAGACAGACCAAGGTAATGCTGGCAAGCATGCCAACACTTGAGAAGAAAATGGTCTTGCATCTATATCATTCTCAATCAACACCACCTGCCAATAAACAAAATTGCATGGGGAAGTAAATGATCTTGGTCACCATCGACTCAATCAAAGAAACCATTAAATGCATAGACAAAGCACCCATTACCACATACCTCACTCTCAGTATCTCTGTCACCTATTTCTCCAATTGTACGTACATAATGCCCAGCAGGATAACGAGATGAACAATCCCAAGAATCAACAGCGACAATGATTCTCTTATCCAGAAGATTCCCAAGCTGTCGAGTTTGAATCCGAATCTTAGGAACTCTGCGATCTTTGGAGACAAATAAAGCATGAGCAATACCAGCATTGCCTGCAGGCATAGGCATTGGCTCCAAAGATCCACAATACCTACACGACATCATGTACAATAAAAATCTTAATCTCTTGCTGGAATTAGCTAAGGAACACTATCAACCCTAACCACAAATTCTAATTGGAACTCCAAAGAAAATATGGATCACAAAACACATAATTTAAAACAAACAGCTATTCACAAATAAACTTATTCTTGGGCATGAGTAAGAGAATGGAACACGAATATGCCACATACCCTAAAAATACAATATAACGGTGTGCTCTTGGGTAGGTGACATAGCTGAAATAGAATGAGGTAATTCTATTTACTAAAATGATTTTCTAACCTTTGGACGAGTAACAGCCAGTATTATAAATTGCAAAAATAAAAAATAAAAAATTGTCCATTAACTAAAGAAATCTGTAGTATTGGAACTGTGAATGTAAAAGAATTGAACCGAGAAATTTGTGATATTGGATTTGTTTATGTAAAAGAATTGAACTTAGTACATCTTATATATGTTCTTTTCTTGAAAAATGTTGTCTTTCGTTTTATTCTTCAACAAGAAACCTTTCCCTATTCTATCTAATACAAAAACAATATCTTGATATATGTCTGATGTAGGACAAGATAGGGAGTTGTTGTTGGGTTGACAAATGGGAAGCAAGAGAGGCTGTTTTGAGGTGGTAGGTAATGGTGAATGAGTAAATGGGTTGTTTAATATGTGAAGAATAATATAGAGGTCGGGAAAAGGAAAGAAAAGAAAATGAATTTTAGCATGATAAGTGGTAATATAGGCCTCACACCTAGGTATCCTTGAGCATCACACCTAAGAGCCCTTTGGAATCACAGTCCATGGTTCGAGGTCGCGGCATCGGTCATGGTATCGGAGTCCGTTGTGATGACTCGGGGTCGCGGTATCGGCCTAGTATCAGGCGATACGCAACGAAACGCTAGATTTAAGATTCAAAAAAATATGAAAAAATAACCAAAAATTCTAAAATAATAAGAATAGCAAAATTGGCATAATAGATTGTCACAATACCCAATGTACCAATTATAAATTCACAAATTATTCAACTCACACACTACCGATCTACTGTTTGAACATTTTTTTTATTACACATACACATTTTAAACAAATAAGTAAACATTTTCTTTTATAAACAAACACTTTTTTAATAAATAACCAAACAATTTAAACAAATAAGTAAACATTTTTTCAATAAATGACTAAATATTTTTAGTACACATACACATTTTAAACAAATCAGTAAAAAAAAAATTTATAAGCAGATGGAAACACCTGCACACAAACGCATGCTACACAGAATAAAATCCCAAACACTAACTTAACCCTTTTGTTTGACTCTCGACCAAACCCAAGATTAACAAGAGAGAGAGAGAGAGAGAGAGATCAGAGAAAGAAGAAGACGATGACGGAAGAAGAAGAAGAAGAAGAAGGCGATGGGGGAAGAAGAAGACAATGACGAAAGAAGAAGAAGAAGACGATGACAGAAGAAGAAGACGCCTGCAGCGGCGAAAGAAGAAGAAGAAGAAGATGAATGCGGAAGAAGAAAGAGAAATAAAGAGAAGAAGGTAAGATTTCCCTTTCTGATTTTTCTCGTTTTCTTTTTTCCTCTGATTTTTCTTTTTTCCTTTCAGATTTTTCTCCTTTTCTTTCAGTCTCGGGCGTATCGCTAGTCATCTCAGCCGAGACATAGAAAACTCGGTCGTTTCAGCCGAAAAGACCGATATATAGAACGATCCTTTAATTTTTTTTAACTCAGCTTGAATCGGCCAATATCTCGTATCGGACCCTCATGATACCGAGTTAACTCAGCCGATACGACTCGATATCGGCCGATACTTCGAACCATGAATCACACCAAAGGTATCTTGGAATCACTCCAAGAAGAATTCTAGACTCACTCCAGGCTTGGTATCACACCAAGAATCTTGGACTCACTCCAAGTACACTCAAGTATCACACAAGAGTAGGAAATATGCAAAAGGATTATTCATTCTATCTCTTCAAAAGCTAACATCAAGGCCCTATTTATATGCCACGAGTACAAGATCTAGAAGCTTCCTGATTAGCCTAGTTTAAAGCCCCAAAAGATACTTCTAGAAAGATCAAGACATAAACCTAAATAAAGACTCTAAAAGACACTTCTAGAACTCCTTAGATTTATGACTCTAAAAGACACTTCTAGAAATTTCAACTAAAATGTGAGTTACACATTAAGATTCCAAAAGATGTTTCTAGAAGCTAAGACACAAAACCTTGACCAAGACTTTTCTAGAATATTCATAAACCTAAATTCTAGAATATTCCAAAGACAAAAATACGCAAATTCTAGAATCTTCATTTTACCACATTTCCTAGACTTCTCAAAACTATGATCTCCGTCAATTAAAATTACAAATATACCCTTGATCTCCATCACTGTCACACTGAAAGAAAATTAAGGTTGGACATATAAATTTTTCGGATTGTTAAATTTGCTATTCCAAATGCATATAAGGGGTAGGCAAGGGATAAATACATGGATGTGGGACCTACTACAAAAGAAGATAGTAACCATCAGCACTGTCATAGTAACATTCATAACCCAAATGCATGTAGTGACTCTAAACCGAACTGCAATCACCTCAGAAAAAACGGAGATAATTTTTAGATATGGTTTGGAATGAGATTTTTTTTTTTTCTTTCTAATTCGCAATGAAATCTCTAAATCATGAACTGACCAAGTAAAAAACACTCATGCTGTTCATACCAGTACCATATAGCTGAGCCTGAGAATAGTGACATTAAGATGGATTAAGAGTAACATATCTTATACAAAAAGGAAAGAGATCATTTCAAAGAGGAGCAAATTCTGGGGAATAGAATAATTTAGAAAATGATATAAAATCAAAAACGGATTATCAAAAACTCAGGCCAGCCGAAAGTGATTAAGCAGTTATCAGCCAACAAATAAATTAGATTCAGATTAGCAAACCTGCTATGAGACAATCAAACCTGCTATGAGAGAAATGAGTATAGAATAAAGAAAGAAACAAATAAACCTACACACACACATACATAAAGGTGGCAGTATATTAGTGGCCCCAGTAAAGTGATTTAAAACAGATATCCCATGATCAGGTAGGAAGTTCAATCGTCACATCCAGTTAGTGCATATAAGTTATTTGGAGAGATTGGAGGGCATTTATCGGGGCAAGGCCACAAAAAGTGTGGCATGAGCTGTAAACTGCCTTGAAGAGCACTAGAAACCCATTAATTTTCAATACTCTTAAGAGTAGTCCATCAATTTATAAATAGAACTTATTGATGGCAGCAAAAGAGTAGACAATATGTAGAATGAAAGCAAAACCACTAAAGCAACTACCAGTCTAGCATAGAAAGTGTAACTGCTTAAGCATCCTAATTGAGCACTTGACTTACGAGTGCCAATTCCGCTTTATGATACCAACAACACGCCCAGAGGGACGAGAAGCCACATGATTTATATCTCCGGCAGAACCTGGAACCAGATTTGTTGCTCTAGGAGCATCATCAGCACTGCCTGGAACTAGATGAACATCTTCATCCTCGTCATCTAGAAGACAGAAGAATATTAATACACAAGTGTAGCAAAACGCATACACAAAAAGTTTACAAAGTGAATAGAAGAGAGGAAGGCGGTGCAATGCCCGATATTCAGTCAGTCTATAATCTTATTTCCTATTTCACAAAATCATGGTAAATATACATGCAATATGAAATTCCAAAAAAAAAAACCAAGCAAACAAAAAACCACCAAGGACAGTAACAATTTAGTTTTTGATACGTGAAAATATTTCATCTTCACAGGATGATAGCATTGTAAATGGTGATATCATGACGATCTATGGTCCATTTAAGGAAACTGCTTGCATTGCAGAAGTTATAGGTGAAATTTAATTCAAGTTGGTTTAATTTCCAACGATTCTACAACTGTTGGACTCAAGAGAAAAACAACTAGCCCACACCAAAGTTATTTCAGGTCATGAATGGGAAGAAAGGTAGAGGATTTACTACATTCATTAAACTACTAAGGCTTATCATTACTAAAACCAATAAACTAAAGTACACTGTGTGGTTAACCAGAAAAGGAAAATAGTATTGATGCAAGGTCGACCAACCAATGCATTCCAAGGTATAGATTGCTGAGAGTGTGAGAGATAGACCAAAGGACAGAATACCTGCACCACTGCTTTATTCAATGGGATTGGGCACAGGGAGGAGCACACTTTGCCTGTGTGGGTATCACTATCTGACAAACATATCAACGATCGACACATGTCCGCTTGCCATTTGAAGGGACTATACCCCGTACCCAGGAGATGTGGGCGGAACTCTTAAAAAAGGGATCATTAGGGCGCCTTGAATATCTCGTACAAAGGAGTCTACAGCACCTCACTGAGTACTGCCTATATCATCCCTAATAAAACTAAGGCTCAGATAGACCACGCTCGGGGGCAGGTCTTGGTGCAAAAACTATACCACAACATGGTCATTCCAGACCATGGCATGGTAAAATCTTTCTATATCGCCACGGGAACTCTCAGGTTATGTGGCTCGGTTGGCTTAAGAGCAGAGCTCGCTTAGGAAGGTCGCGACGGTCTATTCCGCGATACACTTCCTAAGCCTTTCTAAAGGTCGGTGAGACTATCTGAAATAACTCTCTAGTTTACCGTGAGGACATTCCTTGTGTCGTCTCCGAACGACACGTGGCATTTTGGTACGCCTCCATAGGAATGAGCCACATCAGCTGCGCTCATTCCTTGGCACGTGTCCCAATTGCTATAAATAGGAACAGTACCCTCAGAGGTGAGAGAGATAATTTTCTGAGATACGCTCAGAGAGAATTTCAGATATTATTCCATTGGGATCTGTGCATTTATGAGCCCACTGTGAATATTCCTTCACACATACATGCTCGATCATTAATTATACAGGTTTCTCTCGGAACACTTCCCCCACTCGCTGACCCTTAGTCTGTCTCTCTTTACTTCCTTCCCACTTTCCCTCGAGATTCCCTCTACGCTATTGGTTCCTAGATTGCTACTCTCTTACGAACTCATCTATCCCATCATACCCTACCTTACTTAAACCACTACCTACAGCCTGTAATGAGAAGAGAATCCATCCCTTCCCTTACCCTGAAGAATTAACAACATAATTTGACATGAAAAGAAAAATGCACTATTGGGTTTTCGGGTTTTTGATTGATATACTCAACTAAATAACCCAGAACTAAAGCAACCTTGGTCTGATTCTGCGTCATCAATGTCCCTTCTGAATTTTTTTGCCAGAAATAGTAGTAAATAATTTCCTTAAAAAGAGAGAGAAACTAGAAATGGATCACTGTGTGCAAAAATACCAATAAGCACTCTCACAACTAAGGTTTATAAACGTTGCGTAGGAACATGACACCTAAAATCACTAAAAACACTGCACTCTCTTTTCCCTATGGGAAGTCCGCATAGAATCAAAGGGTTGAGTATCCTTTCCCAGGAAATCCAATTTTATTTAAGATGCTTGTTTGTCTACTCATGCATACAATAATGCCTACACATATCTAACGATATAGGAGGCTGAATAATCAAAACAGTAGAAAAATACCTTCATCAGCTATAGACAGAGACTTCTCCTCGTGCCACTGATCTTGAGGCAAAAGTTCCACTGCCACTATGTCACCATCAAAAGCCCTATTCATGTTTCCACGCCCATATATTATTATCTCATCACCAATACTCTCACTTCCAACATATGCTTCAAATGGATTGTAGCGATTAACACGAAGTTTTCCCTGATGGTAAATTCCACGATGCAAGCCAGAAGTAATCTCTGACATGGGCTTGTGCTGCCAAAAAGCAGAAAGTATGTATATAGTTTAAATTGAAGAAGCCCATCTTAGACAGCATAAAACCAACAAATAGATAATGTGCAAGAAGTTATGACATGCACACGTGAACCCAATGTTACCTCAGTATAAATGACTTTCCTCTTTGAAGGCCTCAGATCTTCAACCTCCTCCATGCGTACATCTTCAGAAGGAGGTTGAACGAGCAGGTCAAGCAATGCCGGCTGACCAAGTGTTTTCACATATGATTCAACTAAAACACAATGTTTAACCAGCACTCAGTATTGTCCATATAGTATATCCAGTGAGTATTTATTAGAGTCCGATTAAATAATGTAACTGTAAAAACGAAAACAGCCAGTAGTAGTAATACTAGTAGTAGTAGTAGAAGAAGAGGTAATACTACAATTCCATTAAAAGAAGTGCACGAACTACGAGACTTGAAGTGAAATGCGAACCACAAAATCATGATGTACCTGTCTCAGCAGAAATGCCCTCTTCAGTGGCTTTCCTCTTATTCTCCCGGTCATTTGTGATGAGTAAAACCCTGGTTGCACTACCAAGATGGTTCTGATACCACTGGGTCGCCACCCGAATTGCTGAACCACATTTGTCAACGTCAAAACTCAATAGGATATCACAAAGGCATGTCATTGCACTAAAATGATAATAACTAGCAAACAACAAATAACGCCCTATCTTATCATTGCAATAAAGTAACTTCATCTCAGTACAAGTGTACAACGTGTAATTCATCCATCACTACCCTCCACAAGGTGAGAATGTGTGACATGAACAGGTGTTGCATATGAGAAAGTACTTGCCCTGTCATATTTTGCAATAATGCACCACAAACCTTTTAATAATAAATTAGCAACAAGTCAAATTATCAAGTGTTACTTCATAACATAGAAGGCAAACCACCTCTATCATTTCGATCGTTTGGACTTTCCCCAACCATGGCCTTCACATATGTATCCCTTCAGGAAAATAAAATTTAACAGATGAGAAATGAAATAACATCCTGATATTAGACAATGCATAACCTAAGAGATACCATATTCACTCCGATCAATTTGGGACGGAGTCCTAGTACACGTACAAAAGGACCGTTTATATAATTCCAAATTTTCAATTACATTAAAACAATACATAAAGAACGCACCTGTGGTATTCATTAGAGAAAACAAAGAATTTCCTGGTGGAATTGCTGCACAAGGCCCTAACTCTATTATAAACTCCAAGATTTTTATTCTTGACCTCTTCCAGCACCACGGATAGAACGACGACTTGATCAATTGCCGGATTCTCAAGTAAATCAATCTGCAAACAAAGGTGAACCGAAATTCAATAAATTAAAAAGATGATAAAAATGCAAACACAAATTGTCAAATACATACTATATATATATATATATTTATAAGCGTACCTGATGGAGGACGACATTGGTGTCAACAATGAGAATAGTGGAATCAGAGGAGCTCAAGCGAGCATCTTTAGAATCACATACATTGCAAAAAGAAGCTCCGCAGTAGATATCGTCTCTGAGATAGTGTTCTCTAACAACCTGTTACAATAGAAAGAAAATCACCTCCCACAAACCCTAATTGAAATCAACAAACAGCAAGGAAGAAGAAAAGTAGTGCTACTTAGGGTTAGGGTTTTGGGGCAGAGGAGGACAGACCTTGACTACTTTGCCTTGCTTTGTTTTTCTGACAAATGACTTGCTCTGCAACATCTTCGCGTCCAAGGTAGTGTTTGTT